>JAQGBS010001913.1:0-14317 GCA_034698545.1 Acrobeloides obliquus
CTTCATTTTCGGACTCAGCATAGTTAAAAACGGGGGTACATGTAAAATTCAGACAAATCAAACAACTTTTGGGATCCAGGTCTTTCCTTAATGGACCAAGAGTCGATTATTACAGAAAGTAGCTTTTAAGTTTCAAAGTTTCAAAAAAGTGTCAAAAAAATTTAAAAAAGATAAGTATTTTAAAAATCTGTAACTTTTTTGAAATTCTCATTTTATGAATTTTGGAGCTCGGATTAAACGCCGAGACGTGGAAATCCAGGAATTTGAAATTGGGCAAAAGTTTTCGGACCCGACCGGAACTCGAACCGGACCTCCTGGCTACGTTCCAAGTGACTATCATTGTGTTACCGAGACCTACAACTGAATGGCTGTTAATTTCTAGCGAATACTTAGCTGTGCATTTTCTACTATCACCTATCGGTAATCCCTACGTACCGTTAATCAGTCGGAGGGCACAGAGATGTTAATCACAGTCTGAGTAGTGGAAAATACACCGCTAAATATTCATCAGAAATTAACGGCTTTCAGTTGTAGGTCTCAGTAGCACATAGCCAGGAGATTTGGTTTCGAGTCCCGGTCGGAACCGAAAACGTTTCCCAATTGCAATTTTTTAAATTTGTTTACCGCGATCTTGATTGGTAAAAACGCATTTGAATTACAAGGAAATGCCGAAACAATTATTGAAAATAATGGTAATAATAAAGGTAGAAATAAAAAATAAAAGAGTAAAATCATTTTAGTCTAAAATTCATGAAGATTTTCTAACATACAGATTGTTTTTTTGATTGCTCCCACATTTCAAAATGGCGCCAAAAATCGAGTTTAAATCCGTTTCCGTCGCCCGATGGCTCATTCGACTTTCACGCTTCGGAAATGCGCGCAATCGATTTTTTACATGATTTTACCCACAATTGGTCATTTTTACGAAAAAATTTTTTTCTCCCAAATGGTCGCAAAATTCACCCCCTTTAAACATTATTGCACTTTAAGCACTTGTTATACTTTTCCATGGTTTTTTAACTGAACGATTTATCGCGTTAGAGAAAGATTGATGACATGATTTTGGTACCAGGTGAAAGTTCATCAAGCGCCCTTGTGAATGGAAATAAATTATTCCGAAACGGATGCAAAAAACCCAAGATTTGGGCGTTCAAAGTTTTTCCGCGGATTTTTTTCGCAAAAACGCGCGTTTTTAAATCCGCGGAAAAACTTTGAACGCCCAAATCTTGGATTTTTTGCATCCGTTTCAGACAAATTTTTTCCATTCGCAAGGGCACTCGATGAACTTTCACCTGGTAACAAAATCATGTCATCAATCCTTCTCTAACGCGACAAATCGTTCAGTTAAGAAACCGCGGAAAAATTCAGCGGAAAAGTATAGCAAGCAAATGGTAAAACTACTGGTCGCCGATTCGTCGACTGATCGAGAATCCCACTTTCTAGCATTTTTTCATGCTCATTCTTCTCATTTTTTCTAAATCTATTTATAATATCCTAGATCTTCATTAAGTATTTTAGCGGTGATTACGCACAACTCAACCGGAATTTGAAAGAAAAAAGTCTATCTTTGATAATTAAATTAGTTTCTTTTCTGAGCTATTATTTATACAAGTTTTCTCTCTCTCATTTTTCAGTTTTTTGTCGGGATGAAAGTGAATTACTTGTCAAGGATATAAAATCGGAATCACATTAAACTCAGAACAGGATACGCTTATTTTCATCCAAATATTTTTTAGCAGAGAGTCACAAATTATGACATTTTGGTCAATGAACTATTGTTCAAAAATCATGACCAAAATCACAAAAATGCCGAAAAACTGAGAGCAAGGGTCAAAATAAAATTAAAATTTTACCAATCGAATCAACTCACTGAGCTCTTTAAAACGAGTACCATATAATGCGGGATTGAGAAGTTTGAACTATGGTCGAGTGGCCTACTCCGCGGAATTAACTCATAGGATGCGGGTTCAAACCGCGCCCGAAAGTTGGGAATCTAATAAAAATTATGTAAAAAAATCATCAAAAAATCTTACATCCTCACCGAGGTATGGTTGTTCGAACATATGGCCTTTTTTATTCAAAATTACATGATTGTTTTTTATTAGATTTTTTATTTATTCGATTGATTGTAGGTGAGGATGTAAGATTTTTTGGTGATTTTTTTGCACAATTTTCATTAGATTCTCAACTTTCGAACGAGTGGTCGCTCGTATAAATCCGATCACATTTCGATTTTTGGTGATTTTTTGAAAATTGAGTTCGATCCCTTCCAGGGACGAAATGTCTTTGTACTTTTTATTTTTTTAACAATTTTTAACCTATTTAAGTTTACTGGAAAAATAATGGCAAAATCGAATTCGTGGCATGCGAAAACCTAAATGGGTTGAAAATTATCAAAAAATAAAAAAGTGCAAAAACATTTCGCCACTGGCGGGAATCGAATCTGAACCTTATGATACAGGGTTTCACAGATGTCAAAATCAAAAAATAATGATAGGACAGTTTTTTTCATGTAATTTTAAGGGGTTGCTTAGCTGAGGCCACTTTTGTGGGGGTACACATGTATCCAAAATGTTAGATTAGCAAAATTTGCCATAATTTATATATCGCGTTTGAAGTTGGCTATTTTTTGGAATTGGTTTTGAATTTGAATTTCCCGCCAAAATTGAAAATCAGGGTTTTGGCGGGAAATTCAAAACCAATTCCAAAAATCGCCAACTTCAAACGCGATTATCTGGATAACGATTCAGAATTTACTGTAAAAACAAAAAATGCTCTATTTTTTATAAATTTTCCGAATACCGTAAATATTTTAAAATAAGCCCATGTGCTTATTTTTTTCAATTTCCCAAAAATATGGGCTTATTCTAGAGACTAGGCTTATTGGTGGAGGTCGAGGGTTACCCGCGGCGGTGCTCTCCCGATCTCCATGCATCATCCAATCATCATAATCGCTGATTGAGGAAAATGCAAGAATTTACAATTTATCAACTAATTCAACAAATAAATTTTATATAATTATACTCTTGGACTCATTTTTCAATATTATAAAAGGCTTATTTAGAATATATACGGTATATATAAATTATGGCAAATTTCACTAATCTAACATTTTGGATACATTTAGTTCTACCTAGATTTTTGATTTTTTTGGCCAAATAATTGTGTCTAATATTGATCTTGAAAAATCCGTTTTCAAACCTTATTGCAAATCCAACCTAAATTTTATAGAGCAATTTTACTGAAAATTTGACCCCTGCCCAAAAACGCCTAAATTTGATAAAAATGGCGATATTTCCATGGAGTTAGCTCGGATCAAAATATAATGCACTACAAATTTGTGCCTCTTTACCATACCAAACAAATACAAAAGACCACATTTGAAAAGCCTTTAAATTAGCTGAGATAGAGGGCTTTTAAGATGGGGGTGCATTTTTAGCTGTACGCTCAAGGTGACCAACTTTCGAGGACTATATCTGAAGAAGAAAAAGTTTCGGAATTTTAGGTTGGTGGGTTTGTAATAGTGGGATCACATACTTAAATATAGGCAACAATTAAAAAATTCTGAGACTTTGACATTTCGGGTTGGCTCCATGGCTTTATAATTTGTTTAATAACCTTCAGACAATGCGTCTTAAGTGATCATATTGTATAAATGATGAGCCGGCATCCTTAGCGTTTAATAGTAGCACATAAATGATCAGTCACTCTTTTGATTTTTTGGTTTGATTTTTACCTTGGTGAATATTCGGATACTATAGTTGTCATTGGTCTAGCTCAGTCTCCAGATAGCAGAAAATGACTGTTTCATAGATTTTTGAACTATTATTTTAAATGTTTTACAAATTTATAAATGGCTTGAACGCGCAAAAAATTAACAAACATCTTGTTTTCATTATTTTGCTCTATGATTTATTGTTTTTAGATTAAAGATTATGGACAAATGATCAAATCTTTTTCTTCATTTATAGTCGAAATTTGCCACGGGAACAACTTCCATGAATCATTTTTTGAGTTGAATTCGCGTGGGACATTTTTGCTCGAAATTCGGTAACATCTCTAAAAAATTAATAAAATTTAAAAAAAGTTAAAACTTCAGTGTCAAAAATGCGGCACTCGGGCAATTCGCACCGTTTTTCGTACGAACAACTCATACAGACAACTCGTACGGACAACTCGCACTGTTTTAAGGAAAAACTTTTGGAGCTGCTGGCGATCAAGGAAGTCAATGACCAGGGATAAAACTTCCGACGAGAAATTTTTCGATTTTCTTCTAAAAATCGACTTTTTAGGGTAATTTCTAAGCAAAAAATCGATTGCGCGCATTCCCGAAGCGTGAAAATGCTTCCTTGACCCTGATTCAGGGAAATAGAATGTGTATTGAAGCGAAAATATGAAAATTTTGGATTTATCTTCTAAAACCATCGTTCTAAAGGTTATTTTATGCGAGAAATCGATTCAGCGCATCCCCGAAGCCTCAAAATGCATCCTTGACCATCGTCCTTGAAAAATTATGTTTCTATCGCAACGCTTCGAGGATGCGCTGAATCGATTTCTCGCATAAAATAACCTTTAGAACGATGGTTTTAGAAGAAAAATTCAAAATTTTCATATTTTCGCTTCAATATACACATCTATTTCCCTGGAAGCACTTTCACACTTCGGGAATGCGCACAATCGATGTTTCGCCTAGAAATTACTCTAAAAAATCGGTTTTTAGAAGAAAATCGGAAAATTTCTCGTCGGAGATTGAATCCACGCCCTATGAGCGAAGGCCGAGCACGCTAGCCAATCGGCCATGGGGCAAACCCTCAAAAATTCCATGATATGATACTCGCTTTGAAGCACTCGGCGAGATGTTGGCGAAAAAATTATTTTATTTTGAACCTTGCCTGCACCTTTTCCTCTTGAGTAGAACTTTTTATGAATAAAGAGTTCTGCCCTCTCCCTAAATATGTAAACAACTGCGCTATCATAGTTCATTTGGCAATCTTTTGGGCGAAAAATGGCTTAAAAATGGCAATTTTTACCGCAAAAAAATCGCATTTTTGGTTTCGTTTTTGGCAAGAATTCTATTTTTAGTATTAAAAAATAACCATTTTTTGAAAATTTTATGAAAAATAGCATTTTTAGTGAAAAATTGAAAAAAAATAAGGGTGACCAAGAGAAAAAATTTAACATTTTCCAATTTTTAGAGGCACTTGCTCCCCTCCTTCCGCCTCCAGTGCCTCTTCCTCTAGCTCTGTGAGTAATTATACTGACTTATGAGTTTTTTGCATACTTCTTACTTTTTTAAGCTCATCTGCTCGAAGTCCACATTGATGAAAAACTTTTATGTAAAAATCCACAGGTCCATTTTTAACTTGAGCACCTCTAATGGTAAAACGACCAATTTCGCTGGGAAGTGTTTCGACCAAAAGATCATCCTCATCTCCTTAAAAGCGTAAAAAAATTTTTTTGAACAAAATCAAGCTTATATATCAAGCTAGTAAAGAAATAAAAAGTAAAAAAAGAAATAAAAAACTTCATTAAAATTTGTAAAAGACAAAAATTTATTGCCTCATGCCGGAATCGAACCAGCGACCTTCTGTTTACGAGACAGACGCTCTGCCACTGAGCCAATGAGGCATGAAATTTAAAAGTTTTAAATTATTACTTGTTTATTGTAAAAAATAAAATTATTTAAATTTTTATTGTAAGTTAACATTATTAATATTTCTTGAACAATATAAAAAATTTAAAAAACTACCTTTGCTTGGATTATCTTGATCCCAAAGTTCAATTAAACCATCATTTATAGGAGCACAATTGACAATAGTTTTATTTTGTGCAACTAAAATTTAATTGTTTTTCCCATTTTTTTGTATTCCAAGTACTACCGTCTTTAAAAGGTGGATTGCAGCACTTCAATTGCCCTTCTACTGTAATAAAGTCGCCATAAGCGATGCTAGAGATCGAGACAAAAATTATACACAAAAGAAGTGACATCGGTATACACAAAAGAAATGACATGATTTAAAATTTTTAGTCTTTAAATATGACGTCTTATAAAAAAATTGTAAGCTAAAATGTTGAAGTTTTTTGGATGTGTCATAAATGTTTCATATTATTTTGACTCGATACTTTTTGTTTATTTTTTAAAGAAGAAAAGCCAAGAATTTTAGATCAAAATTTGAATCATGATGATAGAACAAAATCAAAAAGTTTTATAAAATGTACAGGGTGTCCCAAAAAGGCCACACTTTTTGTGATTTTTACATGAAATAGGTCTAGGGTTTTTTCCTTCTAAAAATGACCCCCCTAGGGGTAATTTTATGCGGGGAATCGATTGCAAGTATTCACAAACCCTGAAAATGCTTTTCTGACCCTAATTCATGAAAAAAATGGGTTTTTGTAGTAATTTTTGCTTCAAAAACCCAATTTTTCTTTGAAATCAATGTGAATGAAGCATTTTCAGGTATTACTTCGGATTAGCTGCTCCAAGTGACAAGTAGTAGCGTATCTAGGATCAAATTTCGGTGGGGGGGGGTGCGAGAGCGGAATCTAATATAGGGATATTTTTATGCGGGGAATCGATTGCGCGCATTCCTGAAGCTTGAAAATACTTCCCTCACCATGACCTAGGAAAATTTATGGAGAAATCCCCTTAAACACTTGAAAACAAGTTTTTTAAATTTTCAGCAATTTCCCTAGTTCATGGTGAAGGAAGAATTTTCAAGCTTCGGAAATGCGCGCAATTGATTTCCCGCATAAAAATACCCCTATATTAGATTCCACTCTCGCACCCCCCCCCACCAAAATTTGATCTTTTTTGAAGAAAATTTAAAAATTTTTCCGGTTTCAGTACCCTATTACTTGAGGCAAATATTTTTTTCATCACGGAAAATATTTTTTCTCTCACGGATATTGTTTTTATGATAGTTGCAACTTTTTTCTAACAATTTTTAAAAATATAAAGAAGTCAAATATTTTCTCTCTCCCTAAATTTATGTTTTTTTCCCTTAAAATCTTTTTCTGCTAAGCCTAAGGCCTAGGCTTAGGCCTTAGGCTTTAGGCCTTTAGGCTTAGGCCTTTAGGCTTAGGCCTTTAGGCTTAGGCCTTAGGCTTAGGCCTAGGCTTTAGACCTTTAGGTTTAGGCCTTAGCCTAAGGCAGAAAAAAATTTTAGGGAGTGAGAAAATATTTGCTGAGAAAAAATATTTTCCGTGAGGAAAAAAGTATCAGTAGAAAAAACATTTTCCGTGAGGAAAAAAATAGGATCCATTACTTGAAGTAGCTAATCCGAAGTAGTACCCATTTTCAGGATTCGGGAATGCGCACAATCGATTCCTCGCATAAAATACCACTAGGGGGTAATTTTTTCAGAACCCAAAAAAATTTTTCATAAAAAAATGTCCAAAGTTTTCCATTTTTCAACAAAAATTGCAATTTTTAACAAAAAACCTCAATTTTTTAACGAATTTTCAAAAAATTTCAATTTTTGGAAAAATTAACACCATGATATGGTACTCGTTTTGGAGAGCTCGGCGAGCTAACGCGAAGTGATGCTTGTATTTTTCAAAAAGTCCTATATATTTTGAAAAAGCATACCTGATAACCTTTTAGAAATAACAGATTAGCTTCTATAGCTCTAATCTTGAGGCGATAAAAACTATACACTACTATATAAGTAAAAAATGATCTCTTCAATCAAAAAACAGGGCGACTCAGTGAATTGATTGCAAGCCAATGACCTAATGGTCAAGGGTTTGTCTCCCCTTGTTGTTTAAAAGTTTTTGCCTTTTCCAGTCAAACAGAAAAAATACTGGGGCAGAAAGCTAAAAAAATCGTATATTTCAGTATTTTTTGGTAAAATTGAAATTAAAGGCTTTTCAAGAATTTAAAAAAAGAATATTATGACGGTAGCTATCAAATGAGTGTTTGCTTGAGAAAATCGGAGTCATTTTCGATTTTGCGAATTTTTGAAACCCATAAGTACTTATTGACTAATCTTGTATATAATTGTCTACAAATCAACCATTTCATAAAAATTTTAAAAATATTTTTATTAAATAAAATGGATATACAGGATGTGCCAAAAAAAGTGAATTTTTGTAGTTTTATGTTTGCAGTAAAGTTGTATTTTCTCGGGGGGAAATATTGTCTTTTGGCTCAATTCTTTTTTTCAAAACTTAGAGAATTCGATTTTTAAAAAGAATTTGGTCAAAAGTCAACATTTTGCCCGAGAAAATCATGCAAACATAGAAATCACAAAAATCCACTTTTTCTGGTACATCCTGTATAAGATATAAGAGTTTGTTAAATGTATTAATTTTGCTGAAAACATAATAAAAAATATCTTATGCTGAATGAGGTCCTCCCACATCGAACCTCTCGTCAATGAGCAAATTTCCTAGCCTCTTAGCCAATGAATAAGTATTCTTATTATATTCTGTATCATCAACATCCGATGTTTTTTCTTCTAAAAGGCTCATAGGGTCAATTTTAAACTCTGGATAGATATAGTAAATATTATATTTTTTCGCTACAGTTGTAATGAGTTTGGAAAATTGTTTTTCATCATTGAAGGAATTGTTTTCCATCATTTGAAGGGATTCGACATATTTAATAGTTACATGGCGGACTAAAAATTTTTATGGATGATGGGGTAAATGTACTGGCCTAAAGAAAAAGTCCTAACCGAGTATTAGGGGCGTTGGGGTAGGAAAGTACATCTATCCCCCACTCCCACGCACTATAATGCCGAAAAAGTGGTACAAAGGATCAAAAATAAAAAAAGTGTCGCCAATAGACTTAGCTCGCCGAGCGCTTCAAAACAAGTACAGGGATCGAACCCGCGCCCTATTAGTCAAATCCGAGCGCTTTAGCCACTCGGTCATGGGAAAATTCTCATGATACTGTACACGTTTTGAAGCGCTCAGCGAGCTGAATCGATTTTATATTTTGATCTTTTGCGAAACTTTTTTGGCATTTCGGTATGCCGTGCTTTCATCTATCCCTCCTTTAATCATAGCTTTTACCTCTTGGCAATACACTTTCTCCACAGGCTGTTGATTTTGTCTGAACATTTTTGCCATCTCTAATAGACAATCTTAGTTGTCCCAGCATTGTATCAGCAAAACGAATCAATATTCTATCCGGTTTATCTACTAATAAAAGTTCGGCGAGTTGTTGGTCACAAAATCCAAGAATTTCACCCGAATTCCAATAATTTTTTTAAATTCCGGCAATTTCGGCTACTTTATAAAACCATTCATTAAAAGTGCAGTCTTCCAATGCTAATTTTCCGTCATGGGGGACAAATTTCATACAGACTATATGCTAAAAATTAATCGGTTCAGGGTGTTGAGGTCAGGCCTCCAAAAGCGAGAGGGGGGGGGGTCCACTAGTGGACCCCTTCTCCACTTATGATGCTACCCTCCCTAGGATGTAGCTGTAGGAAGGGGACACCGGGGACCGGTGCCCATCCCTCATTCCGTCTGAAGACAGGAAAAAATCCTCAATGATAGGGATCCCCTCTTATGTTTTTTGTGAAAAAAGGCCTTTTTGTGAAAATGTTCCCCCCCTCCCAACGAATTAGAAACCCTTATTATTACATCTATTATAGAACTTAAGAAAATCTTTCCAGGCACTACTGCATGACCATCCTTTTTCAATTGGCACTGGTGGCATTTGCATTCTCTTCCTTTTTCAGCTAAATGCTTCGGAATCTGTTGCTCTAGCATGTGCGCTAAATGGTTTTTAGCCTAAAAATAGAATTGTTGTCAACAATAAGTTTATTTTATGCATTAATTTTTTTAAATATCTTACATCTTCATCAAATAATCGAAGTTGTACGTTCTCTTGTTTCGGTTTGTTCTCGTTTTGTTCTTTACTTTTGTTTTCTCGTTTTGTTTTGTTGTTTTGCGCGTCATCATTCTCTCGTTTTTCGAAGATTCGCTAAAAATTCCATTTAATTTTTTGGCAGGCAGAGCAGATATAGTCCGTTTCACCCAAGTAAACTAAAAAGTTTGATCAAACAGTTTGTGTGTGGCAGTGTGCTAACCGTCCGGTCTGACAAGTTAAGCAATGTTGGGCGCGCGGGTTCGATCCCTTTTGGAGTTGAAATTCAAAAAAACGCGAAAATTGTTTGACACTACACTAAAATAGACTATAAAAAATTTTTGCCTATCATTATTTTCCTTGAAATTTATGTTTAAGTGCCAAAATTTTGTGATTTTATGCCGAATTTCAAAATTTGGTACTTAAAAATAAATTTCAAGTAAAATAATGGTAGGCAAAAATTTTTTATGAATTCGACTCCAAGCATGAATCGAACCCGCGCGCCCAACGTTGCTTAATTTGCCAGATCGAACGGTTAGCACGTTGCAAAACAGGAAATATTTGACCAAACTTTAAATTTACTTTAATGAAACGGACTATAGGGAAATACTATTTTTGTGCATGCCTCAGCCCTCAAGTTCTCGGTAATTTGTGACAAAACGTACTCTAAATTTCAATTCTAATGCATTGATTACTCGATCGTTGTCAATAGACATTAGTTTAAGGTCCAATGAATTATAATACTTATCAAAAGTTAAAGTTTGACCTTGAATTATTCTCGCTTCCTCTGTACTGATTTGGGCGCTCTAAAATTTTTTTACACAAAAAGTTCGGAACTAGTATAATTGAAGAAGACGTTAACAAATACCCCCAAAATTTTGAGTCCTTGATCGGTTGAACATAAAGGAGACAGCCGACTTCGATTGTCGAGATTTTTGTGCTTTTTTGCTGGCCCTTAAATCTTGATCGATTGGCTAAGATTTTCAAAAAAATTTGATCAGACGTTCTCCAAAATTGGTGATCGGTTGACTCCCAATTGGGGGGGGGTTGTTAACGTCTGAGTTGAAGCGTCAAGTTGAACGTGTTTTTTCGAAAAATTAAAAAAAATTTTTTGCGAGAAATGATCCCTTTAGAGGTAATTTTATGTTGGAAATCTGAATTTCGTATTTCTAAAGCATGAAAACGCTTCTTTGAATCAAGAAAAAGCTGTGTTATGCAGTATACCAGATATAATATAAAACATGGTTTTTTTGTTCATATTGTTTAAAAACAGCTTGTTCTTGATCTCAAGAAGCGTTTTTATGCTTTAGGAATGTGAAATTCGGATTCCCCATATAAAATTACCCCTAAAAGAGTCAGTATTCGCAAAATTTTTTTTAATTTTTTGAAAAAAATCCATGTTCAGTGCGACGCTTCAACTATACTAGTTCCAAAAGTTCGAGTATAGATACCAGATTAGCAAAAGATCTTTCCATAAATAACAAAGTATCTGTCTTAACATCCGGCTCACCACTAGTAATAGCAAATGGAAGAGATAATTTACGAATTCTACCAAAAAACGATGCTTGCATTTCGTAAAGAATGGCATATCTTCTCTTCTTTACACCGTGAGGTCTCTTTTTATCCTGTACGATCCTCTAAACAAAAAAGTTTGATAATTAATAAATTTTTGGTTTCCAAGTCTGGAGCTACTACATATTAGGAG
The DNA here is from genome assembly GCA_034698545.1 of Acrobeloides obliquus. NCBI lineage: Eukaryota > Metazoa > Nematoda > Chromadorea > Rhabditida > Cephalobidae > Acrobeloides > Acrobeloides obliquus. The sequence goes on from JAQGBS010001913.1 coordinate 11,526, forward strand.
GGGGCACCCAAGTGAAAATTTTTTAAAATTTTTTTCCGAAAATAACACCTCTAGAAGTAAAAACATGTGGGAAGCTCAAATTTGACATTTTCAAAGCGAAAAAAAGTTTCCCTGATTGAGGAAAAGCCTTGTATAGAAGCGAAAAGTCGCAAAAAAGCAATTTTGCCAATATTTTTGTGACTTTTTGCTTGAATACACACGCCTTCCCTGAATCAGGTAAGCGTTTTTTTGCTTCGAAAATGTCAAATCCAGACTTCCCGTATGTTTTTACTCCTAGAGATGTCATTTCCAGAAAAAATTTCTAAAAAATTTTTACGTGGGTGCCCTCCCCCACACTCCCTAATGTGTAGTAGCTTAAAAGTCTTTAGACTTACCATATCAATAAAAGATGCTGTGGATTTGACCGGATCAAAATCGACTTTATTAGGTTGTATAGTGAATTTGTGCTCTTCAACTTTGCTTTCTGTTATAAGAAGAACTTCGCAAGTTATATCGGAGAGTGTAATTCCATAATTTTGAGCCCAAAATTGTGCACCCAATAAGCTAAAATCCGAAAATTTTAAGTGCATTGCTAGAATTTTATTCCAGGCTGGCAGTGATCTGGGAAAGGGGACGAGGGAGGGGAATATCCTACATGGCACATCAAAATTCCGAGAAGATGGGGGAAAGATCAAAAATAAAAACAAATTAGTCAATCGACTCAGCTAGCCAAGCGCTTCAAAACGAGTATCATGAGAGTTTGAGGGTTTTCCCATGGCCGAGTGGATAAAGCGCTAGGTGTTCACTCAGGGGGTCGATCCCGATCCCTAAAGTCATTTTTTATTTTGTTGTCAAAACTCATGAAAATTTTTGCGTATCCACATTTTTTGCGGGGATCACGATGGCGCTATTATTTTTCCATAAAAACTTTTGATAAAATTGGAAATAGATTTCTTTTTTCCAAAAGCTTTCAAAAGATATACCAAATTTCTGTATCAAACCAAAATCGACTTCTAGGCCTGATGCTCTTTTTCAATTCTCCATCATTTTTGTTAGGCTTATCTTTTGATTTTGTACTCCATGCTCTTTGTTCAAACATTGTTATGATTGCAGGTGGCTGTTTATAAATAATTATGGAACTAATGCATAAATCTCTAGTTAACTCCATAAAAAAGTTTCTATATGCCTCTATAGCCACTTGTGTGTTATTAAAAATATCTATGGCCATGTTTGATGTACTGTTTTCAGGATTATTTATAGTAATGTGGGGTTTGTGACCTCCTAGTGAAGTTAAGACAAAATATGCACTTGAATATATTCGATTCAACGCACTGGCAAATTGAAAGATACTAAAAAATGTGCATATTATGAAGAAATTTAAAGTCACTTTTACCTTCCATCAATCGATTTTAATGATTCTAACAGTTTTTGATTATAAACGTCGTTTTCATTTATACATCCAACACTAAATTCTTGTTGCCTAATTTTCCATTTCATCAATATATTGTTCTTAAGTTCATCGTTAATAGCAATAAATTGATTTTTATATGATTCCAGATGTAACTAAAGATTTTTTATTAGGTTATTGAAAAAAATTTTCGGCCCGAGCTGAGCCGTAAAAAATCATGGTTCGCCCGATTTACAGGGGTTGATTGTTGTACTGTATTAGTGATAAGTGTCAAGTGATTAGAACAAGTAAACAGTGAGCAAAAATGAATGGAAAAGCTGACAAGTGGGTACTTGATAAGTGACAAGTAATTAGTGATAAATTCACTAAAAAATTGACAAGTTTGACACTTCTCACTTGTCAAACAAAGTGATTAAGCTCAAGAGCTTAATTACTTTTTTTGACAAGTGATAAACTTGTCAGTTTTTAAGTGAATTTGTCACTAATCACTTCTCAAGTGCCCACTTGTCAACTCTTTCATTCATTTTTGCTCACTAATCAAGTACAACAATCGACCCCAGGGTGGATATGTTGTAGCCGATCCAGAGAATCAGTTGACTCTGAGTCGGCTAGCTGATCCAGAGTATTAATTTTGATTCTGGATCGGATCTAGTGTTTAGAAGATATCTCTGGAACGATTAGCCGACCCAGAGACAAAATGTAGTTTAGTGATAACTACAATAAAACTGCACTAAAACTGAATACACTAAATAAATACACTAAAACTGAAATATAGTGATTTTCACTACAACCAAAAGTGCTGTATAGAGATTTATCTAAAATGAGGTATAGTGTTTTTACCATACTTAGAGTGGGGTATAATGGAAATAGCTATACCTCACTTTGGGTATAGTGAAAATCACTATACTACACATTCGGTATAGTAAAAATGACTATACCCTACTTTGGGTATAGTGAAAATCACTATACTCTACTTTTAAGTGTAGTGAAAATCACTATATCACACTTTTGCTATAGCTATTTTCACTATGCCACATTTTTCATAGTCTGTTTCTGGATCAGCTAGCCGATCCAGAGTCAAGATCAATTCCCTGAACCGGCTAAAACATAAAAAAATCGGAATTTGCGAATTTTTTCATGTTTATCGACCCGAGAATTTTTGTTCAAAAATGACCCTAAATCAACTTATATAGTCAAATATCAATAGTTTAAAATAAGAGTATTCTTTGAGAGTCCAATTTTTAAAAAAAGGTTTGAGTATTGACACGAAAACATGAGTTACGTTCAAAAAGACTATCGTATTCATCATACATTTTTGCTTACTACTGAAAAAAATTTCATCGAAAACGAGCGAAAAATGCCGATTTTCGATATATTTTTTGAGCGGTGTGCAACACCCCAATAC
>JAQGBS010001914.1:0-14317 GCA_034698545.1 Acrobeloides obliquus
TATTTATTATTTAATTAGGGCAAAGCATCGGTTTTGATTTTTGAAAAAAATTCAAAATTTGAGCTTTTTAAAATTTAAGAATTCTCATTACAGTTGAATCTCAATATAGTGGCCCCATGGGGATCAGTGATGTTTAGGATTTTTGTTTATGTTTACTTAAACGAATGAAAATTTTATTTGATTAGTTTATATTTACGCTAAACCAATGGAATGAACATTTGTTTAGTTTATGTTCACTGTAATTTTTTTTTGAAATTGGGCAAAAGTTTTCAGACCAGGACTCGACTCGAACCCGGACTACGGTCCAAGAGCACTACCATTGAGCTACCAATACTTAATACTGATTCAAGTTAATTGGTAAATACTTGACGGTATATTTTCCACTACTCACACTGTGATTAATACTTGTGTGCCATCCTATCACCTATCGGTAATCCCTACGTTCGTCTTGTGCCGTTAATCAGTCGGATGGCACACAAGTGTTAATCACAGTGTGAGTAGTGGAAAATACACCACCAAGTATTTACCAATTAACTGGCATCAGTTGTAGGTCTCGGTAGCACAATGGTAGTGCTCTTGGACGATAGCCAGGAGGTCTGGGTTCGAGTCCCGGTTGGATCCGAAAACTAGACCAATATACCTAGATTTCCACGTTCTCGACGTGGTTTAATTCGAACTCAAAAAATTATTAAAATGAGAGCTATAAACATTTAGTAAATATGTCTAAACCATACGTGGTTTCAACAAGCAGAAGAAAAGAGATTTGTGATAGTAGATTGATTCATTTTTTATGCGTTTCTAGTTCAAGGATCGTCCAGTCCATCGCTGTAGCTAAGCAAGACGAGCTTGTCAAAGTTCTTTTCCATATATCGACGGACGATTCTCATAGCTTTTAGTATCCAGGCTGGTGACGGCTTGCTCTTCCACTTCTTCCTCCTCTTCGTCGATTTCCATCACCTCGCTGTCACTGTTTTCCTTGGTACCATCCTTGTCGGCATTAAAGAATTCTTGCACAATTTCGGCCAGAGGGAGCGTCACCTGTTAAAAAAAAGATTAAGACAACGAATACAGAAAGACAATGTTATCTTTGATCAACATCCACGTATTCCTCTAATCTGATTTCTATTTCTTTTCGCAAATTCTTCCAAAGCATAAGAAGCTTTTCGTCGACGAGTGCGGGGACCAAATACAGCTCTCATTTGTCTTAAATTTAAGATTTCTCTTTATGCACAAAAATAAACAAATTGGCATTTTATATTTGTTGTTTTGTTCAAAAAGGAATGTGCCAATCGATTCTCTAGGCTGATAACACCTGAGGTTATCGGGGTCAAAAAATACATGTACTGTTGTTACCACTATTTATTTTTTTGAGTTGATCGTAAATAACTGAGGTATGAAGGCTTGCTTAAATTTCTTAACTTCTTTTAAAAAATTTATGGAATTTAAGCAAGCCTTCATATCTCGGTTATTTACTGATCAACAATATTTTTTTGACTCCAATAATCCTAGGTGTTATCAGACTGGAGAATCGATTGACACATTCTTTTTTGAACAAAACATGTAATAACATATATAAAATGCCAATTTTGTTTATTTTTGTACTTTCTTAACATCCAACGTGATTAGCCTTAGACTTAGGCTTAGCCATAACCTTATGCTTAGCCTTGGGCTTAGGCTTAACCTTAGGCTTAGCCATAGGCTTAGACTTGGGCTTAGCCTTATGCTTAGCCTTATCTTTTATCTACTCAAATAAATAAAATATCTACTCGGTTAAATAGGTTCATATCGAGAAAAGGACTCTCGATATAGTGTCCTCACGTGTTTCAGGGTAACATGGGGCCAATATATCGAGAGTCTTTTTCTTAGTAAGGACCTGGCTCTGGGGCCACTATATCGAGAGTCGTTTCTCAGTAATTTATGAACTTTTTGCCGTGACCGAGCTTAAAGAGTCACTATAGCGAGATTCAATTGTATTTTTAAAAAATTATACCGCGAGATTGTTATCATTGCAATATAGCTATTTCTGCAATTTCGAAATAAAATTTTGATGCGGCTGACCTTTTTTAAGAAAAATTTCAAAATTACTCTTTAGACAATTAATTATCCCATGAAGCGGAATAATTCTCTAGTAAATATTGAGTCTATATTACCCGGTGATACCTATAATAATACTAGTTATAATAATGGCTCTGCTCATGCCACAACTCCACCTCAGCTAGTTTTTCATCGAGTGAATCGTTCTGCTGACTATGACAATTTTTCTCTTCCTAACAAGTAAGTATACATATAGAAAAGTTGGGGGAGAGTGTAATAATTTATCCGGTGTAGGAATTAAAGGATCACTTTATTTAGAAACAAGTTGATATTTTTTGTTCATATAGTCAGTTCTCACGTCAGATTTAAACTTTTGATAGTTCATAGCGCAGTGGATAAAGAAGGAGATTGTTCGATCTGGAAAGTTAAGCACATGACAGTTTTTTGTTTTCACCCTCATGTTCACCCCCTTTAAGGTCTTTGAGTGTTCAAATTTTCTTTCGATTTTTGGAGCTTTATAAAGATAATGTTGAAAATCAAAAATTTTACCCTAGTGGGATCGAACCCTTGGGCTCAACGTTGCTTAACTTGCCAGATTGGATAGGCGGCTTCTCTATTCACTTGGCCATCGCAAGTGGACTATTTGTATTTTATGGACGAAGACTATAATTGTATGTGAAGTTTATTCTGTGTATTGCAACGAAAACATGTATTTCAATATCACTTCCGTGCTCCATTAAAAGTTGTTTATTGAAACAGTAAAAAAATGTCGAGAAAAAGCGTGAAAAGTCTGAATTCTTATAATGTTTGCTCGATTGTTCAATAAACAACTTTTATTGAATCAAGAAATGATATTGATGTGCATGTTTTCGTTGTAATAAACAATCGCAAAATCACATGCAATTATTATTACATCAACGATAACTATTCAGAATAACATGTAATAAAAAAATGCACCATTTTCATGAATTTTTCATTCGCCTACGACCTCATAGATGTGTGATTTGTAGTCCTAAAGTGGCCTAGGATGAGATTTTTGCAATTTTTTCAAAAAATTTTTAATTTTCACCAAATAACTCAGTAAGGGGGTTTTCTATGCGAGAAATCGATTTCGCGCATCGCCGAAACGTGAAAACGCTTCCCTGTCTTGAGTTAGCCCAGGATTTTCCCTGAATCAGGGTCAAGGAAACGTTTTCACGCTCCAGGAATTTTTTACGAAAATTTGAAAAATCGAGTAAAAATGGACTAGAAACGTTTCGCGGTTAGGTAATGCGCGCAATACATTTTTTGCATAGAAAACCCCTTCCAGATTTGTTTTAAAAAATTAAAATATTGAAAAAATTTTCCAAAAATCTAATTTTTTGGGCCATCCTGTACAACTTTATGTTTTGATCTTGCTTTGTTGCTAATCTACAAACTCTTATAACAGAGTGGGCCAAAAAAGTAGCTTTTTTATTTTTTGGGACCCGGAAATTTATCTTTCTAGAAATAAGTTCTCTAGGGGTAATTTTATGCGGAAAATCGATCGCGCACATTCCCGGAGCGTGAAAACGTTTCCCTGAACCTGATTCAGGGAAAAATTGGTTTTGAAGCGAAAATGGTTATTTTTAAAAGTGAAAATTGTCATTTTCTGTATCAGGGAACCGTTTTCATGCTTTGAAAAAATGTACATTCGATTTTTTACATAAAATTACCCCTAGAAGAGTTATTTTTAGATAAAAAATACGAAATAACCATTTTCGTTTCAAAATCAGTTTTCCCTGAATCAGGGTCAGGGAAACGTTTTCACGCTCCAGGAATGCACGCAATCGATTCCCGAAATAAAATTACTCCTATATGGGTCATTTTTAGAGAAATAAATTTCCGAGTCCCAACAAAACTTTTTTGGCCCACCCTGTGTGTTTTCTTCCTTTATTTGTTGTGCAAAAATTTAAGTGTTAAGCAACTAGACTCACATATAATTTCAAGTTTTAAGTGCAAAGTAATAGGAAAAAAGAGAAAAAGTTTAAAACTATGTCTAGTTCGTTGTCCAAGGCGAAAAGAACAAGAAGAAGCTTTTCTTTCGCGGAAAAACGAATCGTCTACAACACTCAATCTTTTCGCTGCTTGCCGATTTTGTGCTTATGTTTTGCCGCAAAGTGCTTTGCAGATCAATCGAAGCAAGGGTTGAAAAGGCAACGTAAAGTGGTCTTTTTTTATGGGATTGGATGCAGATTTCTTTTCGCCTTTCAACAATTTGTGTGCTAACGTGTGAGGAATTGGCGGCATTTTATCGTGGGAATTTTTTTGCATTTTTGAAGAAAAATCTGATTTTATGATCATTGCTTAGAGAAAAAATTTTCATACGGTTATAAACTCTTTGTTCTTCCTTGTTTTCTCTTTCTCTGAAAAATTCATTTTTTTCTGAAAATTTGAAACCTATCCTATAGACTGAGATCTGTCACTTTAGCCACTCGGCCATACTTCAGGATAGAAACATTCTTCCAATTTTAACAAAAAGCCGCCATGGAAAGTACATCGTCCTAACCACTAGGCCATGCGCTTCCAGTTTTTTTAAATATCACGAGATACATAGTTTACTAGCATTTTTGATCGCTGCTTTTGACAATTTTTATTTTATTTCTTTTCTGGTAGTCACTTCTTGCGATGGCCAAGTGGATAAGTAAGCCGCCCATCCGATCTGGCAACTTAAGCAACGTTGGGCCCGCAGATTTGATTCCAAAAATTTTGATCTTCAAAAAACTTTTTTTACAAAAAATAGGGCAAAAAAGCTTCATTGTTTTATCCAAAAATGTTTTTAAAATTTGTCCAATTTTGAAGCTTCATGAATTCCATTGATAATATACTTATCATGCTTTAAATCATAAAAATTCTTTGCTTCCAATTCATAGCCATAGAATGTTAATATGACAATAATTGATTTTTGACTTTCTATCAAACTTTGACCTCTTCTCTTTAATCTACAAGCCATAAACAGCTCGTTTTCAAATTTAAATTTTCCAAGGCCGGCTGACCTCATTCACCAATCTTCTTCTTCTAGAAATATCGAGTGCAAATTTTTTTGACAGCCGCCATTCCTATTGTTCTTTCACGGGTGTCTTACGAATTGCCGAATAGTGCATTCAAGCAATAGGACAGTCCGAGTGGAAAACAGTTCTTATAGCGACCTTTTCACTGGCCGAAAATCAGAGAATCATGAACATCGCATCAGAACGCCGTTCGGAGTCGCATAAAATTTCTCATAATATATCTTTGGCGGCATACACAACGTACAATGTGTAGATTTTTTTGCTTACCAACGCGAAAATGTTCGATCGTGATGCTTATTGATTTGACGAAAAAAATTACTTGGGATGTATAGCAATTAATCTTGGTGTGCGGCTAAACTTTGATTTATATAAAAAAGAATAGCATAGGCCATAGTTTATCCTTAGAGCAAAAAAATGGAAGCAAATATTTAGACGATCGTGATTATGGAGGATGGGCCTGTGGTATCTTTACACAAAACCTGAAAAAATGAAAAATTTTCTGCTTAAAAGGGACATGCACTTGAATTTGAAATTTTTTATATATTCTGAAAGAGTATACCTGATAACCCTTTAGGTATAACAGAATTAGCTGCTATAACTCTAATCCTGAGGAGATAAAAAAATTTTAAGAAAAGATAAAAACTTTTGGACAGCAAGAGGAATCGAACCCTGGACCGTAAGGTCATTGACCTGCAATCAATCCACTGAGCCACCCTGCTTTTTGATTGAAGGGAACATTTTTTATTTATATTGTAGTGTATATTATTTTTTTAATTAAAAAACTACCCCCTCTAATCTGTACCTAGTTACAACACTGCCTCTACCACCCTCCCCCAGTTGAGGGAGGGAGAAGGGGAGGCTGGAGGAGGTCAATAAAAATTTTTTAAAACAAACAATCCCTAATCACTGTCTTTTTTTAAAGAAGTCTAAATATTTGCCAAAGTTGTATGGGAAGATGAGAGAAGACGATTGACATCAAAATCATCGAAATCGGAGACAAAAAATTTTTTACTTTTTACCCCATGGGGAACCAAGGCAAAAAAATAGATTTTTCAAAAAGTTCTCCAAATCGGCTGATTTTTGTACTCAGAGGTTTCACTCAGAAGTGTCGCTCGGAAGTTCTGCTCGGAATCACTCTAGGAGAAATCGCGAGCGCAGAGCGCTCGACTTCCGGTACTTATAACAAATCGATTATTTGTTTTTAATCTATCAAAATCATAGGTCGGTAAGCTGGGGGGAGGGGATCCCCGATGAGGTGGTTCTCCACCAAAAAAACGACCTTTTTTTTAGCTTGAGATAGTCTTCTGACACCCAATTTTTATAGACCATACTGTTCGACGGAGCCCATGAGGTGGTCCCCCCTGAATTTTGGCTCCATGAGTCAAGGGGGAGGCTCTCCCTTGCCGACCTATGATCAAAATATTTTTTAAAAACATTTAAAAATTAACTGTCTTGTTTTATTGTCTTGTGGTTATGTGAAGAGAGATTATTGGAGTCGAATGACGGGAGTTGCTAATCAATCAAGTCTGCTTGCTTTGGCTTCTTTATTGATTTTTATCGTTACGTCTCTATGATAAGGATTTTAGTAGTGAAGCTATTTTTTGGAAATTTTCGGTTTCACGTGATTTTTGAAGATTTTCGACTATTATGGAAGAAGAAAAGGGATCATCCAGATATTGTGTTATCATTTTTTGGAAATTTTAGACCCCCCTCCATGTTATCAACCGTTACCATTTGGCATCCCCCATGATAACATTATCATAGAAAATTCAAAAAATCGTATGGGTCTTATGTTTTTTCAAAAATTTAGGAAATTTTGGCAAAAGTTTTCGGAACCGACCGGGACTCGAACCCGTCTAGCTACCGTCCAAGTACACTACCATTGCGCTACTGAGACCTTTGTTAGAGGTCTCGGTAGCACAATGGTAGTGCACTTGGATGGTAGCCAAGAAGGTCCGGTTTCGAGTCCCGGTCGGGTTTGAAAATTTTTGCCCAATTCCAAATTCTCTGGATTTTCAGGTCTCGGCGTGTTAATCCGAGCTCAAAAATTCTCAAAAAAATGAGAGCTATTAATCAATTGTTTCAAAAACTTCATAATATTAAACTTGAATACAAACAATAAGTTTTCTAGTGTATGATAACGTTATCATTGGCCGACGCCTCCCCCCATGTTATTAAGAGTTATCATTTGGCTATCCCCCCCCCCCCCTACATGATAACGTAACATCTGGACGACCCCTAAACTATACCGGATTTGCTTTAACAACTTTTTATGATTTCCTGAAATTAAAATTTCGACCCTGATGGGCTCAAACCCACTTCTATAACCTGAACTGATAATGCCCTAGCCATTAGGCTACGCACACCCTGGATCGATATTTTATAGAGTTTAGTCTCTCCCCAGGTTCAGTATCAAAAATTTTTTTTGGAGAGGACTTTGTGAATTTTTAACGACTTATAAAATTTTTGTTGGCGATGATCATAGACGTAGCCAGGATTTTGCGACAGAGGGGGCTAATCAGCGACAGGGGGGGGGGCTGAATGTGTAAATTTTGTTAAAAAATGCGTTTTTTCCTTAAAAAATCGCGCTTTTCTATTAAATTTTTGGACGATAGGGGGGGGGGGCTAAAGCCTCCCCTTGGCTACGCCTATGGTGATGACTCATATATAGTGGAAGGAGCACAGCTTTTTTATCATAATTTATGAAGAAAATCTGCAATACAAACATGCCCTTCTTCTATTTTTCTAGAAATTTCATAATGTTTATTGTTGTTTTCCTTTCTTCTCACTAACCCAATTTAAGCGTTCCTAAGTGTCTTTTGTACAGTGCTAAAAAAATGATGTTTGTGCCCGAACAAGTTTTTGAAAATCGCACCAAAAATTGTTTAACATCTGCGGCGTCTTGTCTTCACTTTATGATTCGAAAATCGAATCTAAATAATATAATGACTCATGTATGAGTATTGGCGCGCATGGGTTTAAGATGCAAAAAATATTGCGTACAGACCTATGTACTTTTTTCCTTTCCTATATGACATTCTACACTCAACTTGTATGCCTTAGGTTTTCCTTTTTTTCATAGTGTAGAGCCAACTGTCTTTTCGGGCATATGCACACATAAACCGGTGGTTTTCTCGTGCGGAAATGTTATGAAAATATCCTATTGTTCTTGGTCTTTGATGATTTTCATATAAAAAAGCAGGTTTTGTTTTAATTTGATGTCGATTTTTAAAATTTTTTATGAAAGTTTTACGGTTGGCACTACTACAAAGTCGAAATTCATTATGAGTCATTCAGTGACCGCCATAGTGTAGTGATCTGGTGCGCTGCCAAGGAGTTTGGTATCACCGACACTAGCAAGGGTTCGGTTCCCCTTGCGTCCACAAGATTTTGCCTTGTGGGAAAATCTAACAGGAACACATGTGGCATGGTACTGGAACTGAAAAAAAATTTTTCCAAAAAAGACCATATAGGGGTATTATTATGCGGGAAATCAATTGACGCGCATCCCCGAAGCTTGAAAATGCTTCCTTTACCATGAACTAGAAAAATTTATGGAGAAATCCCCTTAAACGTATGAAAATCTGAAGGGGATTTCTCCATAAATTTCCCTAGTTCATGGAGAAGGAAGCATTTTCAAGCTCCGAAAATGCGCAAAATCGATTCCCCACATAAGAATACCCCTAGAGGGTCTTTTTTGGAAAAAATTTTTTCCGGTTCCATTACTCTGTCACTTGGGGCAGCTAATCTGAAGTAGTACCCATCATTGTAATAAGATTTCTTTCTTATTTCCTTCCTTTTGTTCTCGCGAATCACTTCCATTTTTTGTCCCAAAAATTGAAATCGCCGCGTGAGATTTTTCTCATCATCGCGTCAAAGTTTTTCTGATCTGCATTTATCTCTTTTGTGTTGCTTGGTGTAGTTGCTCATCCAATATCCGGTTTTAAACTAGTCGACTTTTCAAGGTCTTTCGTAAAGATGAAAAAATTTTTTGTGGATTTTTTAGGATTTTTGGTAGGGGAGGCGGTGATTGGAAAATTTTTTGGGAGCAAAAATTTTTTCTAAAAATGACCCATATAGGGGTGATTTTATGCGAGGAATCGCTCATTCCCGGAGTATGAAAACGCTTTATTGACCCTGATTTAGGAAATGGATTCAGTGTATTGACACCAAAATCGAAAAATTTTCTATTTTCACCAGAAACCATCCATCTGGGGATAATTTTGTGCGGGGAATTGATGTTGTGCATTTTCAAAAAATTTTCTTGACCCTGATTCAGGGAATGGAGTTAGTTTTTCAAGTTTCTTTTATGTTTAACATTTCCTATTTTTTAATAATTTCCAAAATACACTAACTCCATTCTCTGAATCGGGGTCAAGAAAATTTTTTCATGCTTAGAAAATGCGCGCAATCGATCCCCGCATAAAATTGCCCCCAGATGGACGATTTCCGAGCGAAAATAGCAAATTTTTCAATTTTCGCGTCATTACACCAATTTTCATCCCCTGAATCAGGGCCAATGAAACGTTATCATGCTACGGGAATGTGCGTAATCGATTTCCCATATTACCCATATAGGGACCATTTTTAGAAAAAAATTTCGCGTCTCAAATTCACGACGAGTCCAAAAATTGCGCGATTTTTTCAAGATTTTTAATTTTTATAAAAGGTTTTACTATGCGATGAATCGATTGCGTGCATTGCCTAACCTTGAAAACGCTTTCCTGACCCTGATTCAGGGAAGAGATGTAAATATTATTCAGGGAAGCATTTTCAAGTTCCGTCATAGGCGCAATCGATTTCTCGCATAGAAAAACCCGTAGTGTTATTTTGTTGAAAATTTAAACAAAGAACTTGAAAAATCGCAAAATTATATTTTTTGGATCTTGTAAATCGTTTCCATAAACAAGTTTCCTAAATTTCAAGATATAACTATTTATTGAAACGATTTTCAAAACATCATAACATCCATTTTTTGACATTTTTGAAATTTTTATCTACTTGATGATTTGTATAGTCAATGTTGTTGTATCATAAGATGATCAAGTGGTGAAAAGTTTGCTTTTGTGAGCGACGAAGAATCTTTCCTGCGTCGCTGATCGCTGACTAATCTGTTTCACTAGGAAAATTTATTTTCCATTTATGAAACTGTCGGATCTGATTTATTCTTCCGGATTTGAAGGCGTCGTTTCTGTTGGTTTCTTACAGTTATAAGATTTGTAGTTTTTGGTCGACAAGGATTTATAGCCCTCAAAAAATCTGGATTTTTGCAAAAATATGACTTATAAGGATGAACAAGCCCTTTCACTGCTCCCCCGTTTTTCAGAGATTAGTCCCTAATTCTTACCCCTTTTAAAAAATTTTGCGATAACTTTTTAAAAAATTTTTTCCTCAATCGGCTCTCCTCTTTTAAATTTTTGAAAAAAATATTTAGACTTTACCCTTTTGACTTCATTTTATGTCATTCACATGATTTTTGCTACCATCATTTCTAATATAATACCGATCTTTGTTGGTTAAAAAACTTATCTTCCTTTATCATCTACAGGGTGGCGTAAAAAAAGATTTCCATTTTACCATCTTTTTCATGAATTTTTCACCCAAAAATTTTTTAAGAAAAATGCAAAAATGACGTTTCAAAAACCCAATTTTTTTCATGAATCATGGTCAGGGAAGTATTTTCACGCTTCGGAAATGCACGCAATCGATTCCCCGTATGATTTACTCCCAATAGGGTGAACTTCAGGAAAAAATTTTTGGGTCCAAAATTCATGAAAAATGGAATTTTTTCTGCTTTACCCTGTATATTTTCATCCCACTAAACCCTAAGACGTTTTCCATCTTTCAAATCGGATTATACATTATAAGGAAGCTCTGTCATCTTTTTGTTTCTCTTATGTATTTGACGCTCTGGCATTTTGATGCGAACATCTTCAATTACAAAGAACAAGGCAAAAAAGCCACCTATAGAATAGACAGTAGCAATTAGTGGACTGTGAGCACTGGACGATCGATTTCATGTGTTTGTGTTTATAGTGTTTTGATTTTTTGAGTGTGAGATGTGATTTTTGATTAGCAAAAATCGATCATTTTGGTGATTTTTTCTGTAAATTTCACGTAGCGGGCGGGTTTTTGACTATGGAGAACACGAGTGTAATATTATTTTGTAAAAAAAATTTTTTTGTAAAAATTAAGGGGTTACCCCCTAAAAATTGAAATTTTTTGATTTTTTTGAGTTTCTACAATTTATATGTTGCTTAAGCGTTATCGATTATGCTGAAAACGAAGGTGATTTAAGATAAAAATTTAATTTTTGTAAAAATTAGGGGGTGTCCCTAAAAATTGATTTTTTTGAAACACGATTCCAGAGGACTTTTTGACTTTTCCAAAACTTCTGCTCACAGTTGCACAACCCTGGTAAAATTTTACCGGGTAGGTCATGGGATGGGAGAGGGGTAGGTAATGGGGTGGGAGAGGTAGGTCGTCAGTCTCCGGCGCCGGGGGACCCTCTTCCAAAAAAATGTCGCCAAACTGCAAAGGGGGGATGGGTTATAAAAACAAAAATTTTGGACCGGGGTCTGTGCAATTGTGCTTCCGCTACTTTCATTGTAAGATTAAACCTAAGCCTTTTTATTCTAAACAGTTTCATTTTACAAAAACTTTAAATAATTTTTTCATGAGTTTTGAAAAATGTGAAAAATGATTCTTTTAAATATATTGTTTAAATTTAAATTTTTAAGCTCTCCACTACATTCACTTCCACCAGCTCCAAAATTCGACTCTTTTCAAGAAAATCATCTGCCCTCATCCATTACTGATTCTACAAACTATTATGATATTGCTATTAAAGAGCATATTCGGATAGCCCAACAATTAGAATTTGAACGTCTTTATACCAACCCTACTTCCATTTCTTCATCTGCATCCAATTTAGCTACTATATTGATACCGCCTTTATTACACGAAAGGCACAGATCGGCCGAAGTTTTTGTTAGAAAAGAAAATCCAATTCAAGGGACTTTGAGTCCAACTAGTCCGGATTCTTCGTTATATAGTGTGGATTTGAGTGGATTGACTGGAAGTCCTGGAATTCCACTGCTTAGTGGCAGTTTTGGTAAGAAAATTATAGAAAGTCTATTTTAGCCAGAAGATAAATTTGGGGGGGGGGGTCAGCATGATTGGTAAACTCCTCCTTCTCCCATCACGAAAATAGTGTCCATGGACCCCCTCCTCAATAGTCCGAAAAACTCAAAAACAACTTTTACACCTTTCTCTCTAACAACTTTTTGGAGTCGGCAAAAAATCCCCTCCCTCCTAGCGGGTTCGAAATCTCGAATATGTGAGTGCAAAGCAAAACGCTTGCCACTTAGCCATAGATGATTCAAAGTCACGAATTTGACGCATCACTACGCTCGAGGGCCAACTTTTGGAAAGTACTTTAATATTGTCTAAAAACATTTTTTTAGAAGTGCCTTATACGCCGAATGGTGACTCTTCTACGCCTTTTCAACAACCTACAATTATGGCTTCAACCAGTGTTGGGCTAACTCGGAAATTTAGCGATAAAGAATTTTCTATTTCATGTAAATTTTTATTTGTACATGATGCCTTAAAAAATGGCAATTTTGCGATTTGTTCAATTTTTTTAATTTTCACCAATAAAACTCTCTAGGGGTTTTTCTATGCGAAGAATCGAATACGCGCATTGCTTAACCTTGAAAACGTTCCCTTGATTCAGGGAATAGATATATGTATTGAAGCAAAATAAGCCAATACAGATCCAGGGAAGCATTTTCAAGGACCCGAAATGCGCAAAATCGATTTTTCATATAGAAAACCCCCTATAGATTTATCTTGGTGAAATTAAAAAATTGAAAAATCAAGCGAAAATCACATAATTTCCATTTTTTGCCATCCCGTAATTGTTTAAAGGGACAGTTCACTCGGAAAAACAGTATGAAAAAGTTCTATATTCGGAAAGTTCATGAAAAATAGAGCATTGTTTGTTTTTACGGTAACCTCTGAATCGTTATCGTTGCCTAGATAATCGCGTTTGAAGTTGACAATTTGTGAAATCTGTGTATTACAACGAAAATATGAACGCAGTAAAAATTCGTCCCTGATCAATAAAAGTTTTGACGCGAAAATTCAAAATTTTTTTGGCAGTTTTAGTAAGTCAATGAAAATGAAATTTTTTAAATTTTCGCGTCAATACATAACTTTTATTGATTCGGGGACAAATTTTCGGCATAGACAAGAACGGGATGGAACGATCGTTCAAGCAACACATGAACGGGATGACCAAGAACAGGATGACAATTATGCTTGTAATTCCCTTCATTGTCCCGTTGTCGTCTCGTTATTGTGTATGTCGAATTTTCACTGCGTTCATGCTTTCGTTGTAATACACAGATTTCAAAAATCGCCAACTTCAAACGCAATTCTTTCAAAAACTACAACGATCCAGAACATGCCGTAAAAACAAAAATGCTTCATTTTTCATGAACTTTCAGAATATATCATTTTTTCATAGTATTTTTCCGAGTGGACTGAAATTATTTTTTTAGTAGAACATGATGACCAAACTCAGCACCAATCGACTCCAAATAGCAGATCTCGATCAGAGCCTCCAAAAAGGCAAAGGATTAAGCCCCATCTACGAGTTAGCTTGGACAGTCCTTCTATAACTATTGACAATAGTGATAGTCAGGGAAGTAGTCAAACAAAGATTAATGGAGAAGAGCATGAAGAGGAAAACGAAGGTAAGCTATAATTATGGATAGGGGGTTGCGAAACCCCACCCATTTTTTGGACAAAAATGATTGAAATTTTAAAAACGAGTCACGCCATTCAATTCAGCTCAACGATACGAGTAAAATGAGGTATATATTGTATAACGATGCTAACGATTCATATGACCGAATGGTTAGTGTGTCAGGATTTGCACTTATAGGTCTGGGGTTTGAATCATGGGAGTTAGACAACTTTAAATTTGACGCGGGATTTGAACCCGACACCTATAAGTGCAAATTATGGCACACAACCACTCGATCATGTGAATTCTTAGCGTCTTTGTACAATATAAACCTCGTTTTACTCGTCTCGTTGAGTTGAATCAAATGGCGTGACTCGTTTTAATTTTCTCCAATTTTTGCCAAAAAATCGGCATTGTTTTTCAAATATTAATTTTAGACATCGTCCCAGAATTCCAAACCGACAATAATCATTTAACCGAAGATACCGAACCTTTCTTC
>JAQGBS010001915.1:0-14315 GCA_034698545.1 Acrobeloides obliquus
ACAACTACCAATTCATTAAAGGAATTACGCAATGTAATTTATTTTACTAAAATGATAAAATTATTGGGGCTATTCAATCCTGGACCCTCAATGACATGGAAAAAATAGAAATTTTTTCCAAATAATGACCCCTTTAGCGTAATTTTTAACAAGGAATCCAAAAAACGCACTCAACACACATATATGTTTATACAAGTAGAAACACAAAAATTCGATTTTTGAGTAAAAATTTGATTGGCTGCAAAGTTGCTCCTTGATAATGAAGCATTTGAGAATTGGCTTGTAGAACTCGTTCTTCTTCATGGTCGATAAATCTGTTATACGTGCAATCAAAACATGAAACGCTCCTTGTTTAGCTATGGTCAGATTGCAGCGTTGTATTCTTGCCTTCACCAAGTGCATCAACGTTTTCTTATTCCAATGGCTCTCCTTAGGGCCACATTTTGAACAAGAATCACATGTTATACTATTAAACTTTGCTCGGAACAGTGCCAGGGAAGTATTTTTACGCTTTGGGAGTGCGTTTTTTGGATTCCTCGTTAAAAATTGCGCTAAAAGGATCATTTTCTAGAAAAATTTTAATTTTTTTCACGTCATTGGGGCTCCAGATTTGAATAGCCCCAAATTATTTTGTATTTATGCATGTTATAATTCAAAAAGTTTACATACTATATGAAATCAATTTTTAGTGCCGAGAAGAGTGGCTTACTTTTAAAGAAAAATGCAGCACTTATTACAATGTGCTCGACATTTTGCATACTTTCTATCGAGATACATCAATGAAAGAAAATTTTCGTGACTCTTTTGTTAAATCATCATTTTGGGATTTGCACATCTTAATTCAAACTACAAACGATTTTATTTCTGCGACGAATGAACTATACAGGTAATTTTGGCCAAGGGGCGGCCGTCCCCGTTCCTGAAAAAAATTGAAAATTTTCCTAATGGTCCCCCCTATGTTTTTTCGATTTTGAAAAATTTTGAAAAAAAAATCTATTATTTCAATTTTTCACTAAAAAATGACTTTTTTTTACCCAAAATTGTTGAAAATGGCTATTTTTTGCTCAAAAATGCGATTTTTTGCGAAAAAACGCAATAGTATGGTTTTTTTGGCTCACCCTGTAATTAAAATTTCATTTTGTCGTGTTTAAACGATTTTTAGTGATTGTCGATCACGCTGGAGTTCTTGGGACATCGAAGAATGGATGGAAAAGTTGAATATGTTGAAACTGATGTGTGAAAATAATGAATTGTTACGAGAAGATGTTGCCAAATTCGAACAATTTTTAAGCGATTTGGATAATGTAGAGAACCGCATGGATGAATTGGTATTAAGTTCTCCCGAAAAACAGCCTACCGTTGGCAAATCGAAATTGAGTGCCGTCGAGTGGAAAAAACAAATGGATGTGAGACGTTCTACGGCTGCAAATCCTATTACTCAAGAGCGGGAAAAGTTAAAGAGCGCAATCATTCACTATTTGGATAAATTCTTTAAGAAATTTTTGAAGCCTTTTCCGAAGTTTGATGAATCTTTTGTTGTTAAATGTCCTGAAGATATCGATTTGATCAAGCTGCGAATAACCGATGAAATAGAGTTTGGTTTGGCCCAGCCTCATTTGAATATAAATGTAATTAACTTGTATAGAAGAAGGCAAAAATCCGAACTTATACACTTTGGCCCCCCCCAAAAATGTTTGATGTATAATTTTTTTACCCAAGAGGGCAGGTGCTCCCATATCCGAAGAATTTCTTCCACCAAAGAAAATTTTTCGAAAAATTTCTCATACTTGTTCTATAAAATATCACACAATTTTAGGATATTCAAAATGAACAGTTGGATGTGTGTATTGCTTATCGCTGTTTGCATTCCCTCTCTCAAGTCTCAAAAACGGTTACGTTGGCTCGCTTCTTAGAAGATTTTCGATCTCGCTTAAGGAACTCAAAGATTGAAGAGGATTTGATTGATATAGAATCTCGTTTCTTTAATTGTATTGGTCAATTAGAATTTTTAGGTATTTTAAAGTGCGGTTCTTCTAATGCTGCTAATGTTCGCTTGTTATATTATCCTTCGCATTTTCTTATTGTATGAGGGTTGTTGATCAACGTCTTTCATTTTCTACAATTTTGATCATCTTTATTTTAAATATCTCATTGACAATACAGGTTTTGGTGCTTACTAGTTTCCAATAGTGGCCGCAAATGACAGAGGTCTGGATCCGAAAATTGTTTTATTAACCGGAAAAGCGTCGTTTACTTCCTTTTTTATGCGGGGGAATCGATTTTACGCATTTTCGAGGCGTGAAATTGCTTCCCTCACCCGGATTTAAGGTCGAAAAGTTATTGTATTGAAGCGAAAATCGAAAAAATTAACTTTTTACGGAAAACCAACTTTCCATAGGTTTTTCTATAGTGAGGAATCGATTGCTCAAATCTTCAGGGGTGTTTGTACACGTGTGTGCCGACGCAAAATACGAAAATTTTCGGATTCAAATCCCTGTTATTTGAAGTCTCTATTCTAAACTATTACTCAGGTTTTTTGTTTTAAATAAATTTTTTTATAATTCTTTATATTTTGAAATTGTTTTAAAAGCATGAAATAATTTTTGTATGTTTTCGACTATATTTTCTTTAGATGTCTGATATTCAGCCTCAAGTTGAAGAATTGCGAAAGTCTTCTACAGGTTCGGAATCTGATTTGGAAATTATCGAAAATGTTAATATTGACGAAAATATTAATGGAAGTGATAGCGATTCGAATGCCGAAGCAAAAAAACATGGTACGGATATTCTGAGCTTTTTGATAATTTTTGACCTATATAAGATTAGCAAAAGTTCAAAAATGAGCGTCTAGATATAGTCAAAATAATTTTTCTAATGCGCACAATCGATTTCTAGCATAAAATTATCCCCATAAAAGTTATTTTAACGAAAATTTGAGTCAAAAAATTTTTCTGATCCACGAACCATTGTCGTTGGGTTTCCTAAAAGTGGACAGAACTGAAAAATTTCTATGACAATTTGTGAAAATTCGAGAATTTTCATATTTTTTCGTCTAATTTCTTTAAAACACAATTGTCCGAGCGCTTCCCACTCGGCTGCCGGTACTTTATAAAATAGAACTACAAATGATGAAAACTGTTATTTTAGGAGGACAAGAAACTATTGAAGAAGTGGAGTTAACTATAGATGATGTAACTTCGTCGCTCAAAAAGCAAGAGTCCATTACGGATGAAATAATTTCAAAGGACTCTAAAAGCAGTTTAGCTACTAGTCAGGATCAATTGGAAGAACAAGAGTCAGATTTGGAGTCCCAAGAAGAAGAAGAAACAATGGAAAAAGTTGATGAAAAACTGGAAAATGAAGTTGAACCTAAAGAGAATTTTCACGAATTTCCACAAAGTATCTTATGGGATAGTTTTACTTGTATACTAAAATTGATTATAGCGCCACTTACTGAAGAAGAGGAAGAGCTTTTGTATGGTCAAGAAGCCCGCTATAACGCAATCGGAAACTTGATTTTCTTCAGTATTCTTATCTTCACGTTGCCTCTTGCCGTCATGTACATTGTGTATCGAATTTTGCTTGGTAAGTCTCAATTTTGGTTTAAAAAAAATCATTTCTAGATAATTACAATTGGCCTCCTGATGCGGCTTCGTTGTGGGCGGGAATAGCTGCGGTTGTTGTAGTGATTGTGATAGTTGCCATTTTTGTTTGGAAGGCATTGCGTGAAGAACAGAAAGCAGAAGTGGAATTGAAGGCTTTGAAGAAGAGTCAATAAATCTTTTTTTCGATTTCTAATAGTCAAAATTAAATTTTCTAGTAAAAGTCCCTCTATAACGGGTTTCCATAGACTTTCCTCTAGAATTTATCAACAAATTTTTCAGTTATGTATCTTTTGAATTTGGTCGATTGGTAGTTGTCAGTTTCAGAAGTGAGGTATATCAGGTTGTTACAAAAATTTGCGAACTTCACTTTTCATGTTGCACTTCTCATCTTCGAAGATGAAGAAGTGAAGCACGCGAACTTTTGGAACAACTTGATATAGCCCGTTTCAGCTCCAACTGTAAAAAGGACCCGGGGACCAGCCCTTGGCATCTTTGCTTCTTGGTCAGACTCTCTTTCAAACCTAATACTTTCGAAACTGATAGCTACCTATTAGTTACCTAATTTAAATGTTTGCAGATTCCACACTTCACTTTCTTTAAAAGAGTTATTTTTACATGAATTTATGTGACAGATAAATATTTTTTGTATTTAAAAAATCACTTTTTATATCATTTTTTGTAACAAAAAATTTTCTATTTTTACTATAGTATTTTTTTCATAAAATCTTTTTACCACTGAATATGATATTTATGATATTTAAAAATGACTATTTTTGCCATTTTCTACCCTTCTCACTATTGAAAAATGGCAAAGACGGTCATTTTTAAATATAATTTTCAGTGGTAAAGAAAAGATTTTTTTATGAAAAAATACTTTAGTAAAAAAAGAAAATTTTTTTGCACAAAAAATGATATAAAAAGTGTGTAAGGTACAAAAAAATGTGGCTTTTTAAGTACAAAAAATATTTATCTTTATGTGACGCTATTCGATTTTTTTTTGTAAAATACGATTTATATTGTCAACAATTATTTTAAAAACTGTGATGTTTAAAAAAAGCTTTTGTTTATTCATAAATAAAATTTTTTAAGCATTAATCAAGGGGCGAAAAGTTGCCATCACCCACCACCACTCATCACCCAATATGTGATCACCCATGATCCATGGTTGAATCACCCAATGACCTACTCACCACCCAGTGAGTGATGGGTGATTCATCCATGAGTGGTGCCACCCAAAGGGTGATGGGTGGGTGTTATCGTCCATTTTTCGCCCTCTAGCCTTAATCGATTTTTTGGTATAATACCACACTTTCTTAATTGAATACTTTTGTATAGTTTAAAAAATTGTTATTAAGATTCACATTTTGTAGTTATTGAACATGGATGAATTAATACCGAATTTTCGAGATCAAAATGTCCAAAGTGCTGTGAAGAATTTGGTGGTTTATAGTATTGTAATTCTGGCCGTTCCATTGGGTTCTATGTTTTTTCTAAAGAGTTTTTTCTTTGAAGGTAAATGATAAATTTATAGCTTAATATGATCACAATTTTAGCAATTATGGGTGTTGAGTCAAAGGACTCTATGACATACGCAGCTATTATTGCGGTAGGTGCATTGGATTTGCTTAAAACAAGGAAAAATTTTCCATCAGAGGAAAATTTTTCCTTGTTCGCAAAAGTGCTCTTTTTTGGGGCATCCTGTAAAAATTAATTTAGGTTATTCTGGTTCACGTGGTTCTGGTTTTATGGATTGTGACTGCCTATAATGATGATAAGCCTAAACCAAAGGGAGAGAAGAAGGATTAGAATTATGCCCAGTGGCAGCAAATTCTTCAAATTTCCGGTCATCTATTCAATTGTTTTATTCAGGGATGCCAAGTCTGCTGATGTTTTCAGAAAAGTGCTGATTGTTGAGATGTGAAATCAGGCAAAATGCTGATTTTTTAGTCTCAAATCTGATTTTTGAGATGCGAAATTATGTCTAATTTATAAGAAATATAATGGAAAATTAGCATTTTGCTCCCAAAATCTGATTTTTGAAGTCAGGTTGCTGATTTGAAACAAATGTTCTTGGCATCCCTTGTTTTAATTGTATAGTTTATGTTTATACAACTTTGGAAATACAAATGAAACACTAGTTTTTTGAGCTCTTAAGTCCATTTTTTAAAAACTAGTTTGTAGTAGTTCCGAACAGCATATGTTCAGAACTACTTTCGATCAAGTTAAAAAATAGGATGCGGCAAAATAACGCTTGAATAGCACCATCAGACGAGAATAGAAGCCCTTAAAATTCCACCGATCTTGTATTTTTATCAACTTTATGTAATTAAATTTTTACTTTATAAATTCAATAAAATTTTTTATGATATCTTATTATATTTATTGGTTCATATACTTATATTTGTGGAAGTTGATTTTCAGAATATTTGTTTCAGTAGCATATTCAGTAAAAAATTTGGAACTAGTATCTATTAGGTATCCCACTGCACGTGAAATTTTTTCATCTGTTTTGACCCCTCTAGGGGTAACATTATGCAGGGAATCCGAATTTCACATTTCCGAAACCTGAAAATCTTTCCTCGAATCAAGAAAAGGCTATTTATATGATGTAGGGCCACATTTTTGACAAGAATTTCTTTATTGTCTAACATCTTTTTCGATGCGGCCCTACGTCATATAAATAGCTTTCTTGATCCGGGGAAAGATTTTCAGGTCTCGGATGTGAAATTTGGATTCCCCGCATAAAATTACCTCTAGAGGGTTCAATTCCAGATGGAAACAATTTTTTCGAAAAATTTCACATTCAGTGGGATATCTAATCGATACTAGTTCCAAAAATTTTTGGAAGGGGTGATAGGAAAACTTGTAAGGAAACCCCTTAGGATTTCGGTATTTCGGAAGTTGTAAAATAGTGATGGGTCGAAATCGAACAAAATCGGTTCTCAAATTTTGTCTTTAGATTTTTATGAACAATGACAAAAAAATAACACAGACAATTACGTTCTACAACTTTTATTTTTGACCACTTTTTATAAAAATGTATAGAAAAAGTTACGAGACATATTTTGTCGTGATTTCGCGACGAAATTTGTCTAGTAACTTTTTCTTTGTTTTTTCATAAAAAGTGTTTAAAATAAAAGTTGTAGAACGCAATTTCTGTGTCATTTTTGTTTTAGACATTTTTCATAAAAAGCTAAAGAAAAATTTTTGAGAACCGACTTCGATCCATCAATTTGTCAAAACAAGAGTTTATGATTTCTTCAGCCTACGACAGATTTCGGAGGGGCGGACTACCCTTGGATACGCCACTCATTTGTTTAGATATACTTGTTTAGAAAATAAAAGATTGTTTATGAACATGCAAAATGGATGCTAAAGGTAAGGATATACATGATAAATGGGGGAGGGGTGTCACCCCCCCCCCCAATTTCGCCGTAATGGACCGAAAATTAGAGACCAACTTCGTATCTTGGACCTGAAAATCATTTTTTTGCCTCGTTTTTATGAAAAAAGTGCAAAAACGTTACAAAATCTACGAAGTTGTTAAGCTAAATTACAAAGTTATTATAATTCCCTTCAATTTTTTTATAATCCTTTTTCTATGACTAACTTCGTATTTGGGACCCTAAAGCCATTTTTTACAGGCGGTCCCACGAACATCGATGGGTAAGGGGTAACTGCAGAAAATTTGTTTCTATCCACTTTATCACTAATAAACTATTTTTTGGGCTTTGATAGGTTTTTTGAGGAGGATTTTTTCAGAGAATGGTTTTAGAGTTATATTGGGGTATAGCCACTTGTGAGGTTTTGAAATGCTTTTTAAAGTAGAATTTTTTAGAGAACCGTATAGATTTGGGTTTTGCAAAAGAAATCGATGAAGACCGTCTCTTTTCACTGCATAGCCATTACTTTCCCTTAGGAAAGATTGGAGGCAAGCCTTCATGGCTGAATCCTGTCAATTTGCCATCTACTTCAGATTTAAGTTGTTCAGTAAGCTTTCTTGATTTATCTAAATAATCGACAATATTTTTAGAATTGCCAAAAGCCAATGGCGTTTCTGCTTCAAGTTTATGCGACACACAATTCCTGCCCACCACATGCTTTTCACCGGACTATTTACGTGTTTATTTGCAGGGATAGTAATTGTTCATCGGTAAATTATTTAGCTCAACAGAGGATGGCGTAGGCAATAGGCAGTACAGGACGAGCCAAAAAAACCCGTACTTTTGCGTTTTCTTGGCGAAAAATTTTCAAAAATCGCATGAAAATTTCCCTTATAGGTGATTCTCGAAAAAAATTTTTTGACAAAAACGCAAAAGTACGGGGGTTTTTTTTGCTTACCCTGTATAAATTAATCTCAAAGTTTAAATTTACATTTTATTAGCTGAAATTATATTTTTAGATAAATCAATCTTCCAATCTATGTGTTTTTCGCTGTCAGTTGCCAAAAGAGAATCCTTACTACAGTTCGGAAAAGCCTTTTGATCCGGATTTGGATGGAGAAGTACCTGATCCATATTATGATCAATTGAAGTATGCAAAGATATGTGCTGCTTGTGGTTGCAAGGCTTCAAAAAAGTGTGGAAAATGCGAGCAACGATGGTATTGTTCGAGAGAGCATCAAATACTCGATTGGCAAGATGGCCATAAACTAGCTTGTGGGAAACCCCCTGCAAATGATAATGAGAAAATAGGTTAGTTGATGACATCTAAGTCTTAACGAATAAAAATTTAGACACTTCTGAAAAGTTGGATGAGCTTCCTGGAAAAAAGAAACCCAGAGTTGCCAGTAATGGTTTTCTATTCCCTGAATATGGAATGGAATTGGCCTCGGATTATGTGCCACGGAACGAAATTGACTCGGATTGCGATGATGAATGCGAAGAAGAAGAAGAGGAGGAAGATAAGTTGGCAAAGAAATTTAAGGAGTTGAAGCAATATGAGGTATTTCTGTGTAATATATTTATACACACATTTGAAAATTTGTTAACGAAATCAATGGAAAAACTAGTTTTCGGGTCTCAAATACGAAGTTGGTACCCAATTTTTGACTCGTTACGACGAAATTAGGGAGGATGATACCCTCCCATTGGGCAGGCATGCTCCAAGGTCACATTTAAACAAAGTTATAATATTCATTTAAGGTAATGACAAATGAAATATCAGCAAAAGATCTCGAAGGCTTGGAAGAAACACCAAAAGACCTGGCATTCAACCATTTCCATAAAGCACTATCACGAGAACCTGAGCAAATCATGCGCTATGACCGAGGTGGGACACCAATTCTAGCAACCGATCTAGCTCCAATACCAAGCAACATCCCGAAATGTGAATTATGTGGTGCACCACGAAGCTTTGAATTTCAATTGACACCGCATTTGCTTTCCCTAATGGAAGTGGACTCAGTTGGATCCAGTATAGATTGGGCAACGGTACTCGTCTATACTTGTTCAATGGATTGTGCTATTCCGGATAGCGGCTATGTGAAAGAATTTGTTTTCAAGCAGGACTTCGTTTTGGAACCAAGTGAAGCAGCTGAAACTCAAAATAATGGTATCGATGAAGCCTAGTCTGATCATTTGTTTTTGTTAGAGTTGTTAAAGTTGAAAGTTCTATTGTTGTTGATTTTTATGGTTAAATAAATTCATAGAAAAATATTTAAGAGACATTTTCTTGAGAATTCGATGTTAATCTAAATAAGTTAGAGCGCACTTCGAAACGACGCTTCAACTATACTAGTTCCTAACATTGTGACAGATATCCGACATCCCCCATTCTTTCTTAAAATGTATCAATTGTATTTTTTTAAATATTTTTTTATTTCCTAGGACCTTATAAAATAAGTTGAAACAGCTAATAAAAAAAATGTACAATAAAAACATAGTTGCCCAAACACAACCATTGGAGCGATGAAATATTTTAGTATGGCTCTAGTAGAGTTGTGCTAGTCAAATGACAGTATTTGACGTCAAATACTTTTTTCAATATTAAAAATAAATCCAATTGGGTCGAGGAGCGATAGCTCATTGGATTCCGGAAGTCACGACGAGCAACTTTGTAGAACATCATTTTTTATGAAAACCTTTTTGAGTTGAAGAAAAACGATAAAAACAGAAAATCAGATGTTCTACAAAGTTGTTCGTCGTGATTTCAGGAATCCAATGAGCTTATCACTCGAGCCAATTGGTATTAGTTTGACGTCAAATGACATTGTGACCGTCAAATGCACAACTCTAGGCACATTGTTCATGGTGGACAGAAAGTCTGACTCCAAACTTCAAAGTGTATACAAAAAGCGGGGGTCTTTGTCTTTTTTCCATAATTACGTTTTTTCAAATCTGTGTGAAAAATTCGTCGCCGGGAATGCGCGCAATCATTCCTCATATCGAAAAACTCCCATATAGGTAGTTTTCAATATTTGTCTTACCGGAGTCAGACTTTTTCTCGCTTTAAACACATGTGCTAGGATCTAATTCACCTCTTACCGATGTGCAAAAAGAGAATTTTTCTCATTTTTTCATTTCGGGTTTGATGTTTTCGTTCGATTTCTGAGATCAAGGCGAACAACTTTGTAGAACATCACTTTTTATGAAAACATTGTTTTTTAAAATTTTGTGCTGTGCAATGAATAAAAAAAGTTTTGTTGCAAATGATAAACAGTTGCCTGAATTTCAATAAAATCGTGTTTATTGAAACGAAAAAATTTAAACTCGTTTCCGGAAATATTTCCACTTGGAAAATAGAAAAAAACTGAAAAGAAAATCCGCCAAACCGGTGAGGTGATTTCGACCCTAGTGCCAT
The DNA here is from genome assembly GCA_034698545.1 of Acrobeloides obliquus. Classification (NCBI taxonomy): domain Eukaryota; kingdom Metazoa; phylum Nematoda; class Chromadorea; order Rhabditida; family Cephalobidae; genus Acrobeloides; species Acrobeloides obliquus. Next base: position 10,407 of record JAQGBS010001915.1, read on the forward strand.
TTAGGATGGAGAATTTTAAAAATATACAATACTTACACAAAAGTTATCTCAAAGTAAAACGTACACGCTATAAAGATAGAGGGACCTCGATAATATGAGTGAAGTTTGACACAGAGAGGCTAGAAAAGAAATGCACACAAAAGAAATGTTACAAAACAAGATTATATTTTAGAACAGAACAGTGTAATCATATGGGACGAATTGACAAGATACTAAAAGAAGATTTCTGCAAAAATCGACTTTCGAACTGATGTCCAAGGAACAATGTTTTTTCGAAGATGCTCAAATTTTTAAATCGACATATTCCCCAGAGCGGCTTTTTTTATGAATGTGCTTATTCTTTAAGCTCATATCTAAGGACCGCCACTAATACGTTCGGACGGCTCCCGAACGGACTTTAGTTCACTAATAACTTCACTAATTGCGTTCAGACGCGTTCTGAAATATCACTAATAGGCGTTCGGGCGCGTTCAGAAACGTTCGGATGCGTTCGGGCGCTCGTTCGAACATTTCCGAACGCGTCGGAACGTTTCAGAAAGCATCCGAACGCCTATTAGTGATGTATCCGAACGCGTCTGAACGCAATTAGTGATGTTATTAGTGAAGTCAAAAATTTCCGAACGAATTAGTGGCGGCCCTAAGAGAAATCCGAATGTTAGACCATTTTCGCTTCGATTTAGTCTCCTTCCCTGAATCAGAGAAGTGTTTCCACGCATCGGGAATGCGTGCAATCGATTCCCTACATAAAATTACCCATATAGGAGTTTTAGAAAAAATTTTCGGACCCAAAATTCATGTAAAAAGTCTCAAAACTTTTGGATCAACCCCAATAAAAAAACAATTTCAAGCATACTTTTAAAATAAAAATTGTAGCATTATTTTATCCAAAAATTCATATTTTTAATCAAAATTTCAAGTTTTTGTTTTAACTTAGCATCTGTTGAATCAATATCTACAGGGTGAGCCAAAAAATCGTACTTTTGCGTTTTTTGGCGAAAAATTTTCAAAATTTTTTTTCAAAAATCACTTATAAGGGGTATTTTCATTCGAGAAATCGATTGCGCGCATCGAAAAATCTTGAAAACGCATCCCAGACTATGAAATAGTCTGGGAATACCCTTATAGGTGATTGTTGCAAAAAAAATTTTTTGAAAAAATTTCACCAAAAAACGTAAAAGTACAGTTTTTTGGCTTACCCTTTATAGAATAAAATGTATCTACTTTTGTATCTACTTTTATTATAGAATAAAAGTAGATACAAACTCAAAATTTCTACAAACTATATTTGAAAAGAAGCTATTTGATTGAAACAATGGAACGTATACAAAAAGAGCACTACGAAGAATTTTTAAAGAAAAAATTATTTCGCATATCGAATAGCAGCCGTGACTGGAGAAGATCTTTGACTGGACCACGTTTCATACAATTTCAACATAATATTTACAAATCCGCTGCCACCCTTCATTTCATTATATTTTCTATACAGCTTTAAAGCCATGCGCGCATCTTCGATGGAGTCGTGGGTTTTCTGTTGAATTTCTTCATCTGAAAGATACCATTCATATTTGGTTGATTGAACATTCAAAAAAAGCTTACTCAGAATTTCTTTAGCTAAAAATTGTAGTGAGAGCAGCTTGTAATTGGGCAAAGAAAACAGTTGAACTGTGTCTTGAATTTGTGCTGGCGGAACCTAAAAATGTGTCAATAATGTTTCATGCGGCGTCACCCCCTTTGCCCCCACGGACATTTGCCCCACGTTATACAGTTGGCCCACGTTATAGCTTACAACGTGGGGCAAGTTGGTGGGGCAACTGTATAAGGCAAATGGGGTGACGCCTTTCATGCACTCGTATAAAACAAAATGGCTTGTTTCTTCGCTTGTATATCTCGAAAATCGAGACTCTCGAAATCGGAATTTCGATCTGAAAATCTTGATCTCGTTCTTCGATCCCGATTCAAAAATCTCGACCTCGACACCCCACACTTACATAGATATTCAGCATCCTGAAGTCGTTATTCAGGGCGTGTCCCACAAAGATCACTTTGTTTTCCACCAAATAGAGCAGCTTCATATAAGTACTCTTCAACGTGGTCAAATATTTGGTACTTTTATGCGGGTCTAAATCACTTTCAACGATTCCACTATATTCGGTAACATAGTCATGGACAATGTCACTTTCGGGCATGATTATAAAATCATCGACGATGACCTTGTCTTCGGTGACACAGCTGACACGCCCCACCGAGCGGTGAGTTCGACACTAAAATTAGGTGTAAAAAAAGTAGGAAAAACTTTAAACTGACTTCACTGATGTGAATGAATTCTGCATCTAATCCAATGATGTCACCAGGTTTTGGGAGTTCTTCTAGTGGGACGTTTGGTTTTGGAGCGCTTTTCGAATGGGATGCAAGATTTTTACAAGCATCAAAGACTTCCTTGGGAATAGAAATTCTGTGCGTTTCATCTACAAAAATTTAAAAAAATAAAAAATGCACTTTTAAATTCGGAACAACTAATAGATAGAGGGATTGCACATCTAAATCTTCAAGGACTTTAAATTATTTTCTTCTCAATATACAGATTTTTATTGATTCAGGGATTTGACTACGGTGCTCATATTTTCGTTATAATACACAAACTTCACACGCGATTATCTCGGACCCAACGTTGCTTAACTTGCCAGATCGGACAAGCGGCGCCTTAGACCACTTGACCATCGCCCCCGGACTTTTTTCCATTGGTGACGGAAACGAACTTTTTATCGCATCCATTATACAAGAGACCTTACCATTTGATTTAAAAATCTCGTGTAATGGGTTGACATAAAATAAAAGACATGGCCATTTCCAATTGAGATCCGTGAAAAGTGCCTCGTTTTCATTCACCGGTGTGACGATGTGGTCGTTGAACACCACCCAATTTTTGAACGGCTCTTTGGGATTCGAGTCTTTCACAATGGTCACGAAATGGCTAAAGTTATTCTCGCCTTCACATATCGCCATAACACAAGCGCATAACATGTAGTTGATCGTCCCCGGTCCGGAAGACTAAAAAACAATGCTTGCAAAACCCAAAAAACTCTTCAATCCAACCTCGGAAAAATTCCATCGCCCATTCTCTTCTTTGACAGAAATTCTCGATGGCAAATAATGCCCCCATTTTCCAAAAGAATGTCCAAACGGAGTCTTTTGCGAATTTTCCGCTTTATGTCTATCGATGGCGCCGGTGGATCGGTGCTCACTTGAAAAAGGAAGTTTATGGCATAATAATTAGTCTCAAAGCTTACGAGCCGATTATAAGCGGATTGGCTTCCGGTGACACACGGCCATTCTTCTTCGCCGCCACTGGTCGCTTATTTGTCACAACAAAACGGGCGTCGAATTCGTTGAGTGAGCCATCGGGTCGAGTATCATAGATCTTAATTTTTAATTGTTTTTTTAATGTGTACAGGGTGGGCGGAAATTTTCCGACCTCCTATTGTCGGATATTTTAAGCCTAGGCTTAGGTTTAGGCTTAAGATAGACTTAGGCCTAGGCTTAGACCTAAGCCTAGGTCTAGACTTAGGCCTAAGCCTAGGGTTAGGTTTAGGCTTAGACTTAGGCCTAGGTCTAGGCTTAAGCCTAGGCTTAGACTTAGCCTAGGTCTAGGCTTAGGCCTAGACTTAGGCTTAGGCCTAAGCCTAGGTCTAGACTTAGGCTTAGGCTTAGGCCTAGGCTTAGGCTTAAGCCTAGGTCTAGGCTTAGGCCTAGACTTACAAGGATTCATCAACTGGTGCAACGCGATGACTTTCAAATAATAGCGGGCTTTTGAAAGTTTAATATCTAAGAAATTTTTTAAGACCGGAGCTGGCGGCTGATGGGGAAGAAAATTTTTTGCTACGACTCTTGAAAGCCAGGGTCCCTATTATA
>JAQGBS010001916.1:0-14312 GCA_034698545.1 Acrobeloides obliquus
CAACTCTTCATTGAAAACAAAGAGGCCAAAGCTTATCTGTTAATGAAAATTCCTATGGGAACGATTGTTTCATCAATACTTTCTATGAATAGTTTTTAAGGTATTACGTGACTACTCTTTAGGTACTACTAACAAGGGAGTAGTCGTAAAATGTCAGTCAGGGATTTTTAAAATTCCAACGAAAAATGAATTAGAGTAAAAATATAAGAAACATATCACAAAATTTTTTTGCTACGGACACTAGGAAGCATGGGAAAAATATTTTAAAAAATTTTTAAAAAAAACTTTCAAGTGCAAAAAAATTAAGCTTCAACTGGAAATGCAAAAGAATGTTGAATCATTCAATTTAGTTTTTTTGCATGTTCAGATGGTAAATTTCAAACTAAAAGCGCGCATGGCGCAGTAGCTAAGGCATCGGTCTACGACGATCAAGGTCTCGGGTTCGAATCCCGGTTGAAGCTTAATTTTTTGCACTTGAAAGTTTTCTTTTTTAATTTTTTTAAAAATATTTTTCCCATTCTTCCTAGTGCTGATAGCAAAAAAATTTTGCGGCATGTTTCTTATATTTTTGCCCTCGTTGGAATTTTAAAAATCTCTGACTAACAGCTTGCTACTACTCTTTATAAGCATTAGCTGCTGCAAATGACAGAATTAGTTTTTCGAAAAAAATTTTTCATAAAATTTCTAAAAAACGTTATATGGGCTTTTCGATGCGGAAAATCTAAAAACACACTCTCGATGTCTGAAAATTGTTTCTTACAAAATTTTATGCCAAATTGACATCAATTTGAAATAAAAAAAACCCCTGTTTGAACCAAGGTGCTAATCGATATAGGGTCAAGAAAAAGTTTTCAGATATCGGGAGTGCATTTATTGGGTTTCCCGCATCGAAAAAACAAAATAGGGTTTTTTAGAAAATTTTATGAAAAAAATTTTTCGGAAAAATTTTGACGCAGCTAATGCTTAGTAGTACCAATTATTACATGTTTAATCAAAGGCGAACAATTTTATATACCTTGATAAAAAGAAAAAGTGGAAAAGGACTTCTCTCATTTAAGAGCTCCAAGCATAAGATGATTTTGTAGGCATGATGCTAGAAAGATGGATTATCTTAAAATTAGAAACCAATCAAGGTGAAAAAGTAATAAAAAGCATAAAAAAGAAAATGATGGAAGAAGATTCTTTTGCTTGCTAGGATTATTGAAGCCTTATTAGTGGAATGTAATCATTTCAGCCCTAGAACATTCTCAGCGGAGAGGGACTTCTACTCTATTAAGTAAATCATAAACAAAATGAATAGCTTAAAGTTGGATAAGAAGCATGGTTCTAATAAGATGTAAGATAAGAAAAAAGTTGAGCAAAGTACAAAATTCATTTTTTTTAAGGGAAGTCAAATTTGTGAAAAATTAGATAAAGCGCATTAAAAGCATAAGAATTGTTTTGCTGGTTCTTTTGAGACATGTACGGGGTTATAAAAAAACCGGAATTTTGACGGTTTTTCATGTTTTTCGAGCCGAAATTTTTTTCAAAAATGGTCATATTTGGAATAATTTTATGCGAAGAATCGATTGCGCGCATTCCCGAAACTTGAAAATGCTTCCCAAGCCTTATTCAGGGAAATCAGTGTTTTGTATTAAAGCGAAAATTAAAAATTTTTGGGGGTAATTTTATGCGGAAAATCTCAAAAAATGGATTTTTTCTCAAAAATCGAAATTTTTGTATCAAATCGGATTTTGGCTCCAAATTGAATTTTCTGCTCCAAATCGAAATTTTTTCTCAAAAATCTAATTTTGTTCAAAAATCGAAATTTTAAAAAATTCATGAACTTCATGCCTTACATTTCATGTCTAAATATAAGATCTTATCAAATTCCGATCAATACACACATCCCGATTCCCTGATTCAGGGTCAGGAAAGCGTTTTCAAGCTTCGAAAATACGTGCAAATATTCCTCGCATAAAATTAGCCCTAATATTTATTTTTGAAACAAATTTTCGTGTCGAAAAAACATGAAAAAATTGCCGAAATTCCGATTTTTTTATACACCTTATAATTGTTTATCCTAATCCAAACCATTAAATATAACGGTTTGGATTATCATAAATGTGTAAAAAATGTCAAATTAACGACTAAGCATTTAACCATTTTAATTATTTTTTGTATTAAAATTATGAGAAAATGATCGTTGAAACGCAAAACAATTAAAATTTCAATTAAGAAAGGTATGGAAGGAGCTTCAATCTAATTTAAAAATTGTCGCACTTTTGTTCAAACGTTCATAGACCAAGCCTTAAGTTAATTTTCTCCATCACGTTTATAACCTAAAACAACATGTATAGCTAATTTTTACACTTAATGATATCATAAGAATGAAGAGAATCCTAAGAAAACTATTATTGAATAGCGTCGCATTGTGCGATGGTGAGAATCTCCGGGCCGAGAATAGATGTTGTCGTTTCAAGAGCCCACAGAGAGAATCTTTATAAATAACTTGGTTAAAATGACCTGCCTGAATATTAATGAATAGACACAATCATTCTGGATATATGCTTACGCAATTCATATACGCCTTTTATGAGGAAAAAATAAAAATTTGCAACAAATTCTTTAATCGCTTAAGCAACAAAAATCAAATTTCTAGAATGTTAAGAATCCAAGAAGGCTATAAAAGAATGAAATAGATTATGCACGAAAACGGTTTTCCGGTCCGTGCTAGGGCAGTAAAAACAGACATTTAACGTTCTATAAACCTCAATAAAATACCAGAGCAGGAAAATAGAAAAACAGCTTTCGTGCTTACATCTCGTCATAGGAATGTTTTTATTTAAAATCTTAATTATCCAGTATTTAAAATAGTTTTTTACTGTACTTATAAACAGATGTACTTTTGTGTCGTATAAAAAACAAAATTTCTATCACGTTAATTAAGCCTAAAAATAATATAACTACATGAATTAACCCAAACAAATCAAGTAATTCCAAAGCTACTTCGGCTCTTATACCCCATAAAAATATAATTTTTGTTAAAAAATATTTTTACTCCTTGGTCCACCAAAGGTTTATATTTATATAAAATATAACATGTTAAAGCTTTAAAAGGCACTTATTTGACAAAAAATAATAAATATTTGAGATTTTAATAACACAGTACGAATTTAGGACTTGTTGCAGGAATTTGGCGAGTACAATCCAATAATTTTAGTTCTTCGGCAAGGACACATTTCAGGCTGAAATTTTTTCATGCTGCTGACTTGTTCAATTGGCTTCTTGTAAATATCTAAGCCTCGTCCGATTGTAACCACCCAACCGTTATTGAATCTAAATTTTTATAAGAAAATATTTTCTCCAAAATTACCGAAATTCTCGATCATGGATTTCTTCATCGAAAATGATGGTAATTTCTAAACCCATGTTAGCCATATTCTTTTCAATAGACTCCAATTCCTTTCTCTGTATATAATACTGACGAACTTGTCTAGCAGTTTTAGTGATCAGAGTAATTTTCTTGAGGTTTTTCGCATTGTTAAGCATAGTCGAGCAGAAGAGCGAAAAGTTTCGGATCTAAAAATTAATTTTAAAATTCAAAAAGCGACGTACGCAAAGGGGACCCGAGCTCCCCATAACTAAAAAAATGAAAATTTTTCCTAATGGTCCCTCATATGCTTTTTCCCAAAACTTTTGAAAATTTTTATAAAAAAATACTAATAGCACCCATTAAATTTTCACCAAAATTTCCCATTTTTTCAATAAAAATGTCCAAAATTTGCTATTTTTTCACCAAAAATCGTAATTTTTAGAGCATTTTCAGCTTAAAATTAAGCGTTTCTCAAAAAAATTCGCCGTTTTCTGTTTTAGTTCAAGGATTTCACCAAAAATTGTCCTAAATTTCCCATTTTTCAACAAAGAAGTTACAATTTTGAATTTTTTTTACTAACAGTTTCATTTTCTAAGCGTTTTCAAAAAAAAACAAGCATTTCTCAACAAAACAATTTTGCCTGCGACACTTTTACTTTATCTCAAGTTTTTTTAACAAAATAGTTTTCGCGCCTATCGGCGCGCACAAGAGGGACCAAGATAATTTTTTAAAAATCGAAAAAAATCATAAGTCTCCCTTGTTTCCCCCCCCCAAATTTTTGGGAAATTTTCTTTAAGAAAAACATAAGGGGAACCAAGGCAAAATTTTGAAAATTTCCGAGTAGACTCCCCATAAAAAATTTCTGGCCAAGTCACTGAGTTCAAAATAAATTAAAAGGAACAATCTCAGAAGGGAAAATATAAATGTCTTAAAAATTTTTACTTGATGATATTCCCATGTAAAACCATCTTCAGCTTCCACTTCTGTGAGTATTTCGTCAAAACATGGTGCAAAAATCTTTTCATAAGTATGACCATAGGAATCTTCTTGAATATTTATCACAAAATGCTTCTCCAGTGGTTTTAGATGTTCTAAACAATATAATAAAAGAAATTTGAGTACTACTCCAAATTAACAACCGCAAATGATAGGGTTATAAAGTCGGAAATTTTTTTCTTCAAAATAAAACATTTTAGGGATATTTTTATGCGAGAAATCGACTGCATTCTCGAAGCGTGAAAACAAATATTTTTCGTGAAAATGAGCCTTTTATACTTCATAAGCATGTGATTTTTTCAATTTTTATGGCGCGCATCGGCAAAGCGCGAAAGCTGTTTTTGCCTTATTACAGTATAAAAGGCTCATTTTCAAGAAAAAAGTATTCGTTTTCACGCTTCGGGAATGCGCGCAATCAATTTCTCGCATAAAAATACCCTTAAAATGTTTAATTTTGAAAAAAAATCCGACTTGAGAATACTGTCCATTTGCGGTCGTTAATCCGAATTAGTACCGAAGTTTTTTTTCAAAAAATTACCAATTTTTTGACAAATTTCTGCATTTTTAGCTTCAACTAACTTTTCATTCTTGGTGAAGGATTTTTGATCAGCTAAAGCAGAGCATTCCAAATTTTGTTCTATTTGAGTTTTAATATCCGGTTTGGAGGGTTCGCTAGAAATTTCAGGCATTCTTGTCGTCATATCAGATTGTACTTGATTAGAAATTGCATCAATAGTTTCATCACAATTGGGATGGAAACCCGTTACTTTTGATACACGCTTTTCATTTTCTAAAAATAAATTTATTTAAAAAATAAAATTTAAGGGGGAGGGCTGATGGAGGCAAGTTATCGCAATTTTTTTCGACAACGTAACAGATGTTCGAAACGATGAAAAAATACTCTTTTCGAGGAAAAATCGAAAAAAATTTTCGATTATCGTAAAAAAACTTTATAGGACTTGAATACGTTTTATCGAGCGTTAAAATCACAAAGATTTCGAAGAGGAGATTCAATCTTCATATGAGTAGCTAAGTTCAACCATATACAAGTGATATGTACTATATGCCAAAAAAACCTAAAAATGGCCAAAAAAAATGAGTAACTATGTTCAACCATGCATACGTGATATGGATCTGCATGTTAAAAAACATCTAAAAATGGCCAAAAAACACCCAAAATTTTTTTTCTCGAAAAATGTATTTTTTCATCTTTTCAAACATTTTTTACGTTTGTCGAAAAAATTTTTATCGATAACTCGCCTCAATCGACCCTCCTCCTTTAATTGAATTTGAAACATGAATTTGTTCATTTTCAAACAATCCTACCTGATTGACTAATTTCTTTCTCACCGACTATTGCCTTTTCAGCAGCTAAAATTTTCCTCCTTTCCTTCTTTTTTTCCTTTTTCTTTCGATTTTTCACAGTTTTGGCATCTGCCATTGGCTCTATTTGATCTTTTGCTGAGACAGTTTCTTCGATCTTTAGTTCGTTTATCTTATCTTCAAGATGTTCCTTCTGTTTTCGTGGCTCCACATTCGCAGTTTTCTTATTTTTACTCTCATCTCCATAATCTAATCGGATAGTTTCAACGTTGAATCCATGTTTTTCACAAAATTTCTTCAATTCATCATTTTCTTCCTTTTTGCAAGTATACCCAAATTCTTTTTGTGAAAAACCGAAAACTCGTTTCAATGTATCCTCAGGATTTTCTTTGTGTTCTTCTTTCCTTTTATTTTTCAATAAAAACCCTCGTTTCATTCCACTGCTAGTTTTTGCTGGCTCTATAAAAATGTTGATGTGTGAGTTTACTCAACTTTTGGAGCCACTACACAATAGGGAGAGGGCACCCACGTAAAAATTTCTTTCTGGAAATGGCCCCTCTAGGGAAAAAAATATGCAAGGAATCCGAATTTGAAATTTTCTTAGCGAAAAAACGCTTCCCTGATTCATATTTTGAAAACAAGAAAAAAACTTACCCTTTGTAATTACTTTCTTTTTTTTAACAAATGTGCGTTTAACAATATCCCATATTGGAGAGATCTCCTTGGCTCTTTGTTCTAAAGCTTTGCTCAGTTCACATTTATCCAAACCCATCGTCTCGAATTTGAAAAGGCGACCTAAAATTTTCAAGTTTTCTCTTCAACGGTTAAAAAAAGAATTTTTCGATGCAGTTGAAGTTCAACTGCATCGGAAAATCCATCAGGTTTTTTTAGAAAATTTTTTCAAAAAAATAACCCTGTCATTTGAGGCAGCTAATGCTTAGTAGTACCAAATTACCCTAACCCTGTTTCAAGGCACTTAGTTAAATTATTATGTTTAAGATGAGTCATAGTAAAAATCACTACGCTCAAAGTGGATCATAGGCAAAATCATTATGGCTAAAGTGGGTCGTAGGTAAAACCACACAATTCAATAAAACATGATTTCAACTTGAAAATTGGTTTTTATATAATAATTTTACCTATGTAGTACACGTTGAGTAATTTTTACTGTGACATCATCTATAGCATAGTGATTTTACTAAGTGCCTTGAAACAGAATCAATAAAAATTTTTCATGCTTTAAAAATGCAAAAATTGTATTCTAAGCATGAAATTACCTCCTAAATAGGTAAATTGTAAAAAATGTTAAATGGGGTCACTTAAACAAATTTTTGAGTTACAAATAGTTCAATAGAACCAAATCTACTAACTTAATCCTTTTAGCATAAAATTTGGATAATCTCCCCAATAACACAAGTGAAATTGTTCGCTGCTGCAGCACATGTCCGACGTTTCGTTTTTCCATCCTCGAAAACCATCTTTTAAAAACTGTGGTTTGGATTTCAACTCGAACTTCAATAAGTTAAGCTAAAAAAGGAAAAATAGTTCAATATTTAATAGCTTGTTTCCAGAGACAACCCCGCTGCTGGTACAGGGTTGTTTTCTGGTCAATAAACAATTTTTAAAGCGTTTGGAACTAGTACCGATTAGGTATCCTCACTAAACGTGAATTTTTTTCATTATCTGAAATTGACCCCTCTAGGGGTAGTTTTATGCGCAATTCAAAATTAATACTTAAAAAAATTTACATGGGAATAGCCGTTTCGACCCCATGCCTTGATCCATGCGTGATTCAGCAAACCATACAACATTCTCGTTTCGTCCGAGTCATATTTATCTCCGAGAAGAACTATTCGGTCATACGTATTTAGTCGACAAAGCTTTGAAACAGTTGCAATTGGTAATTCGGAGTATAGCTCATTGAAATCTTCGCTTAAATGATGTGCTTTAAAATGAATCCATGATTTTTTGACTCTTTGTCAAATAATAATCTCGGCTTGGCTTCATGGGCACTCAAAATTGTATAAAATTTACACGGGAACATTTCCGTCATGTTCAAATGGATAGGAACGTTGAACAGCCATCTTTAGCGGGGAGGGGTTGATCCCGGGAAGGTTGAAATTTTACCGATTTCAAAACAGTAATGTATTCGAATACGAATAATACTATTCGAAATGATTTCAAAAAAAGCTTAGGCCTAAGCCTAAAAATTTGTTTGTACGGTTAAAAAATTGATTAGACGGTAAAAGTTTTGATTGGACGGTTAAATGTCGATTGGACGGCTAAAGTGCAATAGAACCGTTATTTGACTGCAATATGAAAAAAATTATTTGGATATCAAATATTTGGTTGGTCACCTAAATTTTTGATTGGTTACCTAAAAGTTCATTGGTCACCTAAAAACTCATTGGTCGTCTAAAGTGCACTAGAGCCACAATTTACTATAGGGTATTCCAAAACAACCGTCATTTGGTCATTTTTTGGTAAAAATTTTTTCTCCAAAATGACTCATTAGGGGTGTTTTTATACGAGAAATCGATTGCGCGCATCGAAAAACATTGAAAACGCCTCCCAGACCATAAAATATCCAATTTTCAAGCAGAAATTTCTACCAAAAATACCTGAAAAAATACGAAAATCGTATATCTCATGGCCTGGGAGGCGTTTTCAAGGACTTTCAATAGGCAAAATCGATTTCTCGCATAAAAATATCGCTAATAAGTCATTTTAATAAAAAAAATTTTCGCGAAAAATTACCATGTAGCAGTTTTTTTGAATACCCTGTATTTTGAGTGTTTTAACTTACTGATAGTCAAGCATCAAATCAAGTGGAACTCTTGCTACGATAAGGGACGAATAATCTGTGCTATAAATCATTTCATTGCATTCAGATCGATAGTCGATAATAAGAATCTTTTTGCCTTCTTTCATATAATTAAGTATTGCTTGCGTTGAAATTTGTTGGGGCATTTCTTAAAAAAAGATATGTATATTTCCTTTTTTAGATTAACATAGTGGTGTAACTACAGAGGAGGTGCGGACGCAGAGTCGTAATTTTGATCAGATTTCAGGAAGGGAGAGTTTTTTGGGAAATTTTTTTCGATCTTTTTAAAAAAATAGCTCTGTAGGCGAACAATTTTATTGAAAAATGCTTGTTTTTAAACTGAAAATGTTAAGAAAATTGCAATTTTTGAAAAATTTTGATCAGTTTTTGATCGAAAAAATTTTTGAACTAAAATATAAGAGAGAATTAAGGAGAAAAATGTGAGGACTGCCTCCCCCGCCGATCTCAAATCGCCTTCACCATTCATGTAGGTTTGGCTACGCGGTCGCACCCCCCTCCCCCCCACTCCTGTAAGAGCTAAAAACATAAGGATGCTTCAGTGGCGTAGACAAGGAAGGGGCGATTCCCCGTTCTGAAAAAATTCTGTACAGGATGAGCCAAAAAACCGTACTTTTGTGTTTTTTGATGAATTTGTCAAAAATCACTTATAAGGAATATTTTCATGCAATTTTTGAAAAAAACTTTTGAAAAATTTTCGCCAAAAAACGCAAAAGTACGGTATTTTGCCCCCCCCCCTCCCCCTAGTTTTCAAATCACCTCCACTGTTCATGCAGGTCTGGCTACGACACTAGGGCTATTTTCTCCATTTTCCTCAGAAAATTTTCGGTTTCAGGGAAAGTGGAGGGGCGGCCGCCTCCTCGCCTCATTGGATACGCTGCTGCATAAAACATACGACAATCACAATCCTCTTCATAAGTGAGATCCACGTCTACAAGTTCACCAAGCTTGGCTAGATTATAGCGCTTTTGAATGAAGTCCAATAAAGTCGTCATTTTTGTAAGGCACACAATCCAAAGTTCAAATATGTTGGGAAGATTCTAAAATATTTGAGAATGATATAAATTTTCGAGTATTTTATAGTAGCAAAGTCTTTTTGTAATTTTAATACCTAAAAATTTTACAAGTGAGCTAAAAAATCGTATTTTTGCGTTTTTTGGTAAAAAATTTTCAAAAAATTTTTTCAACAATCATCTATAAGGGATATTTATATGCAATTTTTGAAAAAAAATTTTGAAAATTTTTCGCTGAAAAAACGCAAAAGTACGGTTTTTTTGGCTCACATTTTTTAGCCCGTTCATGAAATGATAAAAAATTTGTCTAGTTTTTCATAAAAAAAAGAACAAAAAGCAATACCTTCTTATTAGGACTCTGTTGAAAGTTTTGGAGAAAATCTTCATGAGAAAATCTGTGATTCATGAGGTCAGCCACTTCGACGAATCTAGCATATTCCTTATAGGCCTCTTCTGGATAACCAGAAAAATTCAACTTTTCCGCCTTATTGTAGTGATAGTCCAAGATACATATCATCCTGAAAATTTTTTATAACTTTATAATATAATTTTATTTCGCAATCCACAGTCAATATAGACAAATTTAAGGATCCCTAAGTCAAAACATAAAACATGTGTAACAGATAGTAATATATTGCCTAACAAATCAATGGTATATGTGAGCCTATGAAATTAAATAAGTAACTCGGTTCTTCTTTGGTGTGCTTTTTCGGTCACAGTTTCATAGATAGGGCGACAGCAGAGGTTTCGCTTGAATTCGGGAAAGTTCTTCATCACAGCAAGGTCACCAGGTAATATACATTATCCTATTACAATAAACGTGTAAATGACCAAAAATCGCAGCGCAAGTGCCGCGACGTTCTTTATTGGTCGTCGGATCTCCAAATTGTTTAAAAAATGTGCTTCTTATATAAAACTTGCAAATTTTTGTTGAAAAATGGCAATTTTTGGACAAAAATGGAGAATGTTGGATATTTTCGGTTAAAAATGGAAAATTTTGCCGCCCCTTCTCACGCAAAGTGGTCGACCCTTACGCAGAAATTGAACCCACTCTGCCCATGTTACATTTTGCCGCTCGTAGTCACACAATCACCCCTCCAAGCGCGTTAGCACTTGTACCTGATCTCCACGGGGAGGGAGGCAAAGTAAATAAGTGCCCTTAAAACTTTATTACACATACCCGTCAACGTGAGTTTCTTCTTCAGATGGATCCATAAGGAATTCTAATTGTTCCTTTGTAAGGCTTGCATCCCGCATAAGTGTGCTAACATCCGAATACTTGAACGGTTTCAGCTGTTTTAAATAGGTCTCAAAATCCATGCCACCAAGTGGTGTAAGATGTTCAAATTGAATATTGTTAAATTCGAAGACCGTTGCCATTTTTTAAAAGAAGCTAAATTTTTCATCTTTTATAGAGATGATAAGAGAAATTGATGCGAACGCAAATAAATAAACAGTTTAAAACATGTTTTTCGAGAAAACGGAGCTTCGGTGTTAAGGCGATGTCACAAAAACTTTTCTAACTTCGCACAAAATTTTAGAGCTATATTCTGATAGTACTAAACAAGTTATACAGGGGGCGAGAAGTCCTGGGCTAGAATGCAAAAAGTCCTGACATAAAATTTTTTAGTTTTAATGGATTTACAACAATCTTCATCACGAGGTTGCAGATTTTTTTATTGGTAACTTGTCAGGACTTTATGCACTCTTGGCCAGGACTTTTTGCACACATGGACAAGACTTTTTGCACTCTAGGCCAGGACTTTTTGCATTCTAAGCCAGGACTTCTGCGCCCCCTGTACAACTTTTGTTTCTGTGTATCGGCGCAGACAGCATATGGAGAATGGTGGGAGGGATTTTTCTAGGGCTTTTTTCATTTTGGGTCTAAAAGTTCACAATGTTATACATATCTTTTTATATAAAAATGATGAGAGTTTTAACCTTTAAAAAGGTTGTTTTTCTGGAAATCTCGAGTTCAGGATTTTCGGAGTTTTCGAAAAAAGATTTCAAATGCCAATCGGAAAAAACGCTCTGTAACTTTAAAATACAGGGGGCGACAAAAGTCCTGACCTAGGCGGCAAAAATCCTGACATTGTCAAAAACGCTGAAAAGGTGTTTTCTCGTTCAGAATTGTCGAGAAAACACGTTTTTGAATGTCAGGACTTTTGCCGCCCCCTGTATAAGGTTTCAGGGTTATTTTAACCCCGAAATTAGCAAAAACGGTAAGCGCGGCTCGGAGGAGAAGCATTTTAAAGTTGGTATTTTTCCGTTAAAATTTTGTCACTTGTTCAATTTTTTATGAAATTTAAAAATTTTTCACCAAAATTGACTAGAATTCCATTTTTTAAATAAAATCTGCTATTTTTCATCAAAAATTTTCATTTTCAGCTTAAAAACAAGCATTTCTCAAAAAAATTTTTGCCCGCAACGCTGATTAAGGGGGGGCACCATTATGTTTTTCGAAAAATTTTGGAAAAAAACTAAGGTCCCCCCCTTGTTTTTGGGTCGCAAATATGAAAAAATTCTGGCTACGTACTGTCTCATGCAAATTCCAAAATTAGCAACCCTTCTCTTCATGTATGCGTTCAATATATTGTTTTAAAGTCCGTTTCCGCCGCCAATGGGAAAAAAGTCCGGGGCGATGTTCAAGGCGCCGCCCGTCTCATCTGGCGAATTAAGCAACGTTGGGCCCGCAGTTTCGGCATTAGGAGTTTCCTTACGATTACGGAAATGCCCTTACGGAATTTGCTTACGGAAATGCCCTTACGGATTGTATCTACGACGGAAAGGAAACTCCTAGTGCCGTACTTTTTGTGTTATTATTTAGTACTCGTGAGTACTATCGAATGGTAAAAGAATTTTTTTAGACCTATCGTACTTAAAAAGTACGATAAAATTTCGCTTATTTCGTCGTATTTTTTAAGTACGATGGGTCTAAAAAAAATTTTCGTAAAAATTCTTTTACCATTCGATAGTACTCACGAGTACTAACTAATAACACAAAAAGTACGGCACTAGGAGTTTCCTTTCCGTCGTAGATACAATCCGTAAGGGCATTTACGTAAGCGTAAGGAAATTCCTAGTGCCGCAGTTTCGACCCCGCGGGCCCAACGTTGCTTAACTTGCCAGATCGGATGGGCGACGCCTTGGACCACTTGACCATCGCTCCGGACTTTTTCCCATTGGCGGCGGAAACGAACTATTGGTTTCATATTTTTCCAAATGCGTGGAAAAACAGAGTTTTCTATTCTTGTCTAGGAACGAAAAAGCAATGAGTCATGTATTGCACTAATTATTTTGATCCTTCAATCTATGATCATTAGCCAAATGTTCATAGGCTGTCTCTTCCCACTGATTTTTTCCTTGTTTTCCTATTTTATTTTTCTCTGGAATAACTAGATAAATGAACAAGTCCTTCATATTTTTCTACATATTTTCCTTCCGCGAGTTGGCGGATGTTGTTTGTATGTGGGATGCTGCTTGTTTTGGTACTATCTAGTGTCAATCATTCATGCAACCAAGAAAAGACTAAAATATGTAATCGTAGTTTTAATACTACTTGTTTTTCCAATTGACGTAATTCTATTTTGGGTTACTCCAACGTTTTTTGATGCTTTTCTCGGTTGGAGTCCATACGGAAATTGAATTTCCGTGTGAAGATGGCTGACATACTTTCTCTGGAAACTTACTCTTATACAATCAACTAAAATAGGAGCATTATTTCTTCTCCCTTTCTCTTAGCAGCATTTGGCAATTTGCCTTTTTGCAAGAGAATTGATATACTTAATTAGTCAATGCTCACACACACGCATTCAAGTCAAACACGTCAGAGTCACATGCTTTGTATAGTATCGATGATGCAAGGGCATTTTTTATTTAATCATCAAGCTTCCAGATATTCGAATATGTGGTTTCGGAATGTGTGGTTCTGAATTTTTTCCTTGGAGATTATGAACACTGCACGAATTTCTCACGTTCATGTCCTTTAGTGCACATGCGACATGATAGATTAATTTTTTGAAGTGCGATAAAAAATGAATAATTTTATTCTTATCAACAAAAATTCAAGGCTAACTGACGAATTGAACAAATCGCAAAAATGAATCAATAGCCTAGTTTTGAATTTCTCAGTGTCAAGGATAAAGTTCGTCTTCGTTCTGGCAATTATTAAATTTAGGGTGAATGCTAGTAGTCTCGAAACGCAATTTGAGGATAGCAGAGGCACTGGTCGTCTCGAAATTCAACCATTTCAAGACGTTGATCGTTTCAAAACGAGTTGAATGTGTCTGAACATTGACACGAAAACTCTGAATTTGACATTTTTTTCACCAAAAAACGCAAAAGTACGGTTTTTTGGCTCACACTGTAGTTCATTTTCAACATTACATTTTGTTCTTGCGACGCGTTGTACGACACATCAAGGGTCGCAAATGAATCAACTTTTTCTATGAGTTTGGGGCTATTTTGAGCCAAAAAAATATTTTTCCAAATCAAAATATGACTTTTTGTTAAATATTAGATGGAATTGAATGAATTTTGGCAATTGAAATTTTTTTAAACATTCGTGTTTTTTTATCGAAAATTTGTTTTTAAACTCTGTATCCCAATCAACGAGGTGGTTATATAAATGTTTCTGTGAATTTAAATGTTATTAAGCACAGCAAGTAAAAATAAATCATTTATATTAAAATTTGAAAAATATAACAAACATATAAAATATGGGCTTCGAAAAATTTATAGAAAGAATAACATTCTGGAGCACAAACAAGAAAGCGCACGGATA
>JAQGBS010001917.1:0-14301 GCA_034698545.1 Acrobeloides obliquus
CACCCATAATTTTTTAAACATATTTGACATCATACGTGGGAGGGGGGGGGGACTGTCCCCCCCCCTCGAATTCGTCGTATTGAAAAAGTTTAAAGGAAAAATAGGAAACCAATACTTATTTTTGGCAGGAAAAACGCTTAAAAATACGAAATCATTTCGTATTTTGGGTCCAGTCCCGCCTCCCTTGCCCATATATGTTTGACATATTTATCCGAAAATCATCCTAATGTATTAAAGCGAAAATTCCCTGAATCAGGGTCAAAAAAATTTTTCATACTTCGAAAATGCGTGCAATCGATTCTCCGTATAAATTATCTCATTAAGAAGATTTTCGGATAAATATATGAAATATGTTTAAAAAATTAAAGGTGGAGTTCATTTGAGATACTCTGTATTTTCGAAATACCCTCAGAAAGAAAAGTTTGAAAAAAAGTAGAATACAAGAAATTGCAGAAACATAAAATTTTTATAAGAAAGTTTGTAGAAAAGGAACAAATTTTTTCCAAGACGTCAATCAAATTATCCAGTTATCTAGTTAAGATTGCATGCAAGTGTTAGGAAAGGAGTAAAAATAGGAGAGAGAGGAAACTGGAGTTTAATTAGTAATGAAGAAGATTTTCAAGATTTTAAATTGACCACATGGAAAAATGAATGTGAATTCAAGGCGAGCTAATTGGTTATCACAAAAGAGCACAGACAGAGCCCAAAACATAAAAAGTTACAAGAAAACGTCTCCTCAACCTTTATTACTCACTCCATTAGATCTTTAGTTTGAAAAAAAGGAAAAATTTTAGGAAAATCATAAGGGGGGCCAAGGCTGCGACGCAAAGTGGGGTTTGTTTTTTCATTTGAAAATTTTGGAAGATTTGCGTTTCAATAATCCAAGACATTTTTCAAACTGTATAATTTTGGTGTCATTTTATTCGTCTCGACGAATTATAAAAAAGTCTGTATTTATTTTTTCGAAATTTCATTTTTTTTCTCAATATACAGATTTTATTGGTTCAGGAAAAAACCTATCAGATACATGTTTTCGTTGTAATACAAAAAATTTCAAATCTCTAACTTCATACACAATTATCTCGAAAACTACAACGATTCAGACATGCCGTAAAAACAAAAAATGCTCCATTTTTTTATGAACTTTCCGAATGTCAACAAAATGGCAACTTTTTTTCCGACCGGACTGGTTCTTTAAGTGAGATTGATGCACATGTGGATCTAGGTTTATTCACAGATTTAAGTAAAACTAATAAAGTTCTCAATTTCGAGCTCAATAGAATTATAAAATGGACTGAATAGTCGAGATCTTTATATTCATCTTCGCTTGATCGCTCTCAAGTTGATACTTCATTTAAACGTAAAGTCTGGATAAAAAAGATTCATTGCAATAAATTTCACGTAGGCGAGCTCAAAAATTTAAAACATCGAAAATATTTTTGAAATTCTAATTATAACTCATGCATATAATTATAATGACTTAAGGCTCATTTGCATACTCAGCGGTACTGCTAGCGGAAACGTTAGCAGCAAGCAAGGTATAAAAAGTATAATGTTGCCACTAAGTATATAAACGAGTGGGAAACTTTTGCGCCTTCACATATGCGCAACGACACTTGCGCACCCGACTTTTGAGCACCCAACATATGCGCCCCGACATTTTCACTTCGACATTTGCGCCCCCCATATATGCGCCTCGATACTTGCATCCCTCCATATGCGCCCCGATATTTGCGATCTATAATTGCGCAACGACATTTGCGCACCCATTTTGTGCGCCCTTTTCTGTTTTTAAAATTTTCGACCTTTTTTGAAAGATATTTTACAAGTCGAGTGCGCAAATTTCGGGGTGCAATTATTAGCGCGCATATGTCGGAGCGCAATTATTAGCGCGCATATGTAGAGGCGCAAACGTCAGGGCCCAAATATCGTTGCGCAATTATAGAGCGCAAATGTGAAAGTACAAATGCTAGGCGCGCATATGTGAGGGCGCAAAAGTCTCCTACCCATATAACCAGGTTGCCGCTGCCGCTAAGTATGTAAATAAGCCTTTATATAAAATTCAGGGTTAAATGCCTAGTCGACTAGGCATTTTTTCCTAGTCGACTAGTCCTTTAAGTTAATTTCTTTGAATAACATACGAGGTTTTAGGAATATCATAAGATTGAAAAATCAAAATTTTCGAGTAGACCATACGTTTTAGGCTTAAGGGTAAAATATTATAAACATAAATAATGTATATGAAAAATTGAGCAAACTTCGAGTCTAGTCATTAAACATCCCACCTAAGTTTGGGATTATTAGCAAGAAAGAGTTTAAAATGACGAGTTTTGCCTTGAGGAATTTTGCAACGGAAATATTTTTGTTTGATCATATGCGTCTGATAAAGTCTGTTTTCGAAAAGTTAGCAAAAAACATTTGCCGGAATGATATCAAAAAGTCCGATTCCGTGCTAAATTTAAAATTTTTGATACACCGTATGTTGATACACCATAGGGCATATACAAACAATTGGTGACATGCACTGCCCCTATACGCGCCAATATTGACCACTGCATTATATAGCGCTTTTTTCATTATTTTCATGAAACAGACTATACTATAGTCACCTAAATTCAACATCTAGAAATTTTTGACTGGTATTATTTTTCTTAATGTTTTTTCCTGTCCTGAATAATGAGCCCTTAAAATCACAGCCAAAATTAGCTCGGAAATTAAAATCTTCCGTGAGAAAATAAGAAACTTCCGTCATAGCAAATAAATTATTTTCTCGAATTAGAGTCAATAAAAAATTTCACTGACTTACCAATATCAGTAAAACAAAAAATTCATGAAAGTTCTTTAAAAACTTGCGGATGAACGCTTTGTTTAAGCGCGACGACGTAAGCGGCGAAATCAAGCGAAAAACCTACAGCAAGGATGTTTTTCAGAAAAAAATCATCTGTTTCCGCTTTACTGAATGGTTATTAAGATAAACGGAAGTTTAAACAATACGTCATCCGGTAGATAATGAGTTTTTAAGAAAGAAAAAGGTAGTGAAAATGATATTTTATTCAAAGAATTTTTAAAAGCCATATGCGTCTAGAATAAAGTTTATGAATATTGGGTTGTTCTGAAAATTACGAGCTTCTGCAGATTCAATTGAATCTTTATAAAAATGATAAACAGAGCAGGCATGTAGCTAGAATCCAGGTTCGAGAGTATATACCCCTTAATCCTCTTTATTTTGGGGTTTTTACCCCTTGATCTTCCCATATTTTTTTTTTCTGGCGCCGGAGATTTGCGTCCGAGCTTGCGTTTGTGATTTTTGCGGTTCTTTATTTGCGTTTGTGACATTTGCGGCCGGATATATGCGGTTGTGTCTTTTGCAGTTGTGAAATTTGCAGCTGTGACATTTGCGGCTCAAAATTGAAAATTTTTGAGATTAGCGAAATTTGCCATAATTTATATATATTCGGGAAATTCATGAAAAATGGAGTATTTTTGGCTTTTACAGTAAATTCTGAATCGTTAACGTTGTCGAGATAATCGCGTTTGAAGTTGGCGATTTTTGAGTTGCGATTTTAAATTCGAATTTCCCGCAAATTGAAAATCAGGATCTTGGCGGGAAATTCAAAATCGCAACTCAGAATCGCCAACTTCAAACGCGATTATCTCGATGACGATAACAATTCAGAATTTACTGTAAAAACAAAAAATCCTCCACTTTTCATGAATTTTCCGAATATATATAAATTATGGCAAAATTCGCTAATCTAAAGAATTTTCAATTTTGAGCCGCAAATTTCACAACTGCAAAAGACACAACCGCATATCTCCGGCCGCAAATTTCACAAACGCAAATGAAGAACCGCAAAAATCACAAACCCAAAAGCCCCGACGCAAATCGTCCGGCGCCGTTTTTAAGCAAGACAAATTTTCTCCAGATTTCCCCCTTAATTACGACGCTGCACAAGGACTATAATATTTTAGCATTTTCTTACTTTAAACAACAAATATATCACCAAGCACCAACAATGAACACGAAAATCGAAGATCAAAAGAAAGCCAAAACACTTTCCCCCGGATTCCCCTCCCCCTAATTACAACGCTGCAGAAGGACGATTTTTATATAAATAGCATTTTTTTACCTTAAACAATAATTATATCACCAAGCACCAACAATAAACATAAAAAGGAATCCAAAGATCAAAAGAACGCCAACAAAAGTCACAAAAACTCTGAAATACTTCAATTAAAATTTTTGAAAAAAATTTAAAAAAGTTTTTCCATTTTTCCGATTTCAGGAAGGGGGTCTATAGACCCCTTACCCCCTCCCTATGTGCCTGTCACAGGAGGTTTTTCTATGTGAGGAATCGATTGCGCAAATTGTTGAACCGTGAAAATGTTTCCTTGATCATGATTCGGGGAGGAGTCAGTGTGTTAAAGAGAAAATCTCATGATTCAGAGTCAGGGAAGCATTTTCGTAATTCATGCGATCAATCGATTTTTTGCATAAAATTACACCAGAAAACGATGTTTAAACAAAAATCCAAAATAGATTCCTCGAAAATAAATCGGAGAAGAATAAGATGTATTAAAGCAAAAATTGCCTGAATCAGAGTCTCACCAAATTTTTCACGCTTCGAAAATTCAAGCAATCGACTCCCCAAATAAAATTACCCACATAAGGATAATTTTCAGGTAAAATTACAAGACTTTCTTCTCGATGTAATTTTGAAAACTTGTTACTTTCATAACAACCTAATATACAGGGTGTCCGGAAATAAACCGACCCCCCACAAAACAGTCGATTTTGTTTAAATTTTTGATTGAAGTTCGGCGATCTTATGCTTGCTCACACCTCGTTCGTGCATTCTAATAATTGCAGGACGAAATATTTTCATTTTTAACACTAAAAAACTGTATAAATTTAACTCCAATCAAAAATTCAACAACATCGACTGTTTTATAGGGGGTCGGTTTATTTCCGGACACCCTGTATTAGTTTTCATAAAAAATAAAAATCATAATGGGATTCTTATATTTTTTCAGGCCTTCGGCCAGCTAGAGGAAGGGTCGTATTACTGATTACTCTCTCTCTTCCCTACGCCAATGTTTCCCTTCCGCATGGAATCAATGAAGAACATTATCACTGCGCTTGGATTTTTAATCCCCAAGGAAAACTTAAGAAAATTGGTCCGCCGCGGAATAAATAATAACTAAAAAATGGCCTATGTGAACCTAATAAATGCTGTATAGAAAATTAATGTAGTCTTTTAATTGTACAGGGTGGGCCAAAAAAGTGGTTTTTTGCGTTTTTTTAGGACCCATATCGTCTTTATAACAAAATTTTTTTTGCAAAAAGTGATGTTCTACAAAGTTTTCCATCGTGATCTCAGGAATAACTTTGTAGAACATCACCATTGTAAAAAAATTTCTGCTATGGAGAAAATCCTTATGAACCGGCCCCCAAAAAATCACAAAAAGCCACTTTTTTTGGTCCACTCTGTAAGTGAGAAAAAAGACTGGGTGTAATTAATAATAACAATATAAAGGATTCAAATTTAAAAAAAAAGATTATTATTAAGAAATAATAATTCCCATAAATAAGAAAATTTAATGTATGAGCTCAACTAATCTATTTCAAAGAAAGAAGTCCAGAAAAAAAGTTTGGGTAATAACATTATCGAGTAGCTAGAAATTTTGTTTTCCATGTTATAGCCCGTTGCACTGAATGAATTCAAAAAATTCGTCCACAGATTTCCTTGGTCGGTCATTGCCAGATCGTCCCTGTGGGCCAGAGGTTTATGCAGAATTTTGCGATAGAGTACATATTTTTAAAAGTCTGAAGAAATATCACTATTATATTTAATTCTTTGTCGCGACTCACCACATTAGGGTAGGGGAGGAGCGGGCCCGCTCCTGGATACGTCCTTGCTGTGGGCACAACGTTGTTTGACTTGCCAGATCGGGTGGTTTGGCAAACATCTACCGACTATAGGTGTGCAGGGCCAAGACCAAGCTTGTTGTTATTTTTCTTCAAAAATTTTTAGCCTATAAAAATGAAACTCAAACTCCAAATTTTTGCTATGCTTCGAATAAAATTTATATATAGCCATAATTTGTGATCAATTTAACCTCGTATGTTAACTTAATTGTAGCTTTCGATAAAATTGCTTGCATCCCAACCAAAGGTTGGAAAATTATAGGCCAATATAATATCTACTTATTCTAAATTTTTTAATATTTTATTAGCTTTAACGACTACTAATAATATAGGCCGTTTCCGCCCATAATAGAAAAAATCCGGACGAAAAAGTCAAGTCCAAGAAGCCGACCGTCCGATCTGGTAAGTTAAGCAACGTTGTGCCCGCAGGTTCGATTCCCACTATTGTAAAACTTTTGATTTTCAAAAATTTTTATTACAAAAAATTAGGCAAAATTTTTGCCCCATTTTTTGTAAAAAAGTTTTTTGAAAAAAAGTTTTATTTTAGTGTGAATAGAACCTGCGAATCCAACGTTGCTTATCTTGCCAGATCGGACGGTCGGCTCCTTGGACCACTTGGCCATTGACAGCGAAATCTTTTTTATTAAGGGAGGAAACGAACTATAGAGAAAAATATAAAGGATAAAAAGTGAAGGTAAAAAAGTGTACTTAAAAATCCTTTAAGCTAGACTCCCAAGATAATAATCTAGGAGCTCACACACAACGTTTTTTTATGTGCTCAATAATTAATTAAGAGCTCAGTCTGAAGGACTAAAATTCTTACACAATTTTTGTATTTAATTCTGTTTTTTAACCCTAGGGAGACAGATAATATACAGGGCGTTCAAGCATGAGTTCCCAGATAAGAAAGCTCGATATTTCAAAAACGCAAAACTCTTATCAAATGCCGTCTTTTGCAACTTTCTAGTCCCATCACCCCGTTTTTTCCATATTTTTTAAATTTTCAAAGTGGTTTGAATATTAAAACGAAAATTTGAATTCCTTAAGCAATTTTTGAAAAATAACACCACCAGTAGATAGAGGGTGTTGAAAAACGATAGTACCCCTTTGTGAAAACCCGAAATACCCTTCTCGAGAAAATTCAATTCAAAATTTGCTAAAAATGGTCGAAAATAATTAACTGTAAAATGCGAATTTTAGCCATTTTTAGCAAACTTTGAGTTGAATTTTCTCGAAAGGATATTTCCGATTTTCACAAAAATTGGGGTACTACCGTTTTTCAACACACTGTATCGATTGACGGTGTTATTTTTTAAAAATTTCTTAAGGAAATCAAATTTCTGTTTCAATACTCAGACCACTTTGAAAATTCAAAAAAATATGTCCATAAAACGGGGTAATGGAACTAGAAAGTTACAAAAGATTGCATTTGATAAAAATTTTACGTTTTTGAGATATCGAGCTTTCTTATCGGGGAACTCATGCTTGAACACCCTGTACTTCTGGAAATCAAACGATTCTTTTTCTTAAAGTAACATTCTAAAAAACTCAACTGACTAGACGTCATGAAAGGCTTTAGGAATAAAACAATTTCTTATTTTTTTATAGGAATTTAATTTTAACATTATTAGATTTTTGGTGCTAAAGTGTACCATTCTATGAACGGAGGAAGACAAATAAATAAAGCATCTTTCGCAGAAATTTAGAAAGCACAATAATAGTCTAATCGTTTAACAAACAATTCATGCATATTAAAAGTATTTGCGCAAGCAAAATAATTTTCAGATAATAATAGTTTTGAATAAATACTGATGTGTTAGTTTGGGACCTATGAGGATTTACCGAATGCCATGTTTGCATAATATGAAAATTCTATGAAACGGAAACTTGACCAAAGCTTAGTGGAATTTATAAATCTTCTTATACAGGATGGGCTTAAAGTTTCCTATCACTTTGAAATTTTATAACATACAACATAAAACAATAAAAAACAACAAAAATTATTCAAAATATCCACCCTTAGCTTCGATACATTTATTTAATCGTTTCGGGAAGTCATCGACAATCTTATTCAGCCGCTTCAGCGTAATTTCTTCACCCCAGACCTTCATCAGAGCTCGTATAACAGTTATGCTGTTACTGTTTATGTTATTTAACAAGATGAATTATCCAAGAACTGTTTATTAAGCATAATCACCGGAAGTACTAGCCGATGATTAGCGAGGCAGAGAACTGAAATGGCCTAGAGCTGATTGCTCTAGGCAGGTGTTTTAATTGGATCTCACTTCTCTAACAGCTAACAAAAAATATAACTATTGAACGGATTAACCGGTGACACTCGCTTCAACGGTTCAATTGTCTTATGTGGCTTCGGACAGGTTGCTGCTTCCAGAATGCTCCATACCAAGTATCCAAAGCATTCAATTCAGGCGTATGAGTTGGCTACTCCTTCGGCGTGATGACATCCACCTCTCCATATTCATTTTCATAACCTTCTTCGTCTAGAAGAAATCTCAATGTGTCCCGTGCTCGATGGCTTGGTGCAGAGTTTTGTTGAGAAGCCCATGGACGATCGTCAAAGTGATCTTCGACCCATGGCAGCAAATATTCTCGAAGCATTTCTTGCTAGATTTCTTGATTGATTTGGACACCTTGCTCAATGAAATGAGTTTTACCGTCGAAAGTGACATCGGAACAAACAATGACCGACTTGGGTTTTTAAAATCGCTGAACGGCTCTTTCTTCTGGGGCTTGTGTTTCCACTGACCAAATTCTATCATTCTGTGGATTGAACGCCTAAAAATCATGCAAAATTAAAGAAAAATCCTCTAACCTCCTCAATCGTGATAAGTTTTTCGTCAGTGAACACAATGGATCAATGATGATTGGCAGCAAAATGCCTCTTCATTGCCTTAGCTCTTTTCAATTGCTCTGCCTTCTGATCGTCGGTCAACGTTGGACGCTTTTGACGCTTCCATGACTTCAAACCGAGATCATCTTTCATAATCTGTCGCACTGTATATCTGGAAGTATACAAGTCTTTTGAAAGCTTCCTACTGAAATTCTTCTTCAATGATTTGTTCCGCTTGATTCGATTCTGGGTCTTTCGGATATTTTGAGGAGTTCTTGTGATTCTTGGACAACTATTTCGAGGAAATCTTCATGACTGCCAGTTTCTTTCTATCTTTTCAAAGCATTTTGAACAGTCGTATATGGCACATCGAGTAGAGCAGAAATTTCATGAATTGATTTCCTTTTTCATACAGCTTCATTATTGCTGATCAAAATTCAGCCATTTTTGCTACAAAAAATAAATGGATTTTCACAAAAGATCAAAAAATAATATAAAAAAGCGCAAAAATATTTTTAATATAATTACGTTTCATTTGACTTTCATATATTTGTGTAATTATAAAATTTCAAAGTGATCGAGAACTTTAAGTCCACCCTGTATAAAACATGATTGCCTGTGCGAACTAACTTTTGAAGGTGCAATCCAAACTGCTGTAACGATATGCACGTTTGAGATAAAGAAATTATAAGATTTTTGACTCCAAATCGAAGGGGTACCCCACTGGAAAAAATAGAAAAAATTATTTTAATTTTCACTGATATCAAATCGGTAATTACCGATTCTTCAAAATTTGCATAAAAGTCGCTTTCGCTATAAATAGCGTTGCCATTTCATAATTTCGTCGTGCAAGTTCAACATTGGAGACTAATGGAGCGCCGCTTGGAAGCGAAGCAAAGGCCAAGCCTGAGCGTCGTAGCACGGCGGGTTTTTTTGCAAAAATTGGAGGAAATTCAAAATTTCAAAAACGAGTCACTCCATTCGACTCAGTTCAACAAAACAAGATATATATTGTACAAAGGCGCTAACGATTCACATGGTTGAGTGGTTAATGTGGCAGAATTTGCACTTATAGGTTTCAGGTTCGAATCCCGTGCCAAATTTTAAGTTGTCTAATCTCATGAAAATTTTTGCATATCTTTATTTTGACCTCCAAAACACTTTGCAACCATTTTTGGCCATTAAATATTTGTTGGAGCTGTAGTGAGTTTAAATTTTATAATACCTAACCTACTTACAGCTCCAGAAGCATTTACTGAAAAAAATGATTACAAAATGTTTTAGAGGCAAAAATAGAGATATGCAAAATTTTTCATGGGAATTGGACAACCTTAAATTTGCGCGGTTCGAACCCGAGACCTATAAGTACAAATCCTGGCACACTAACCACGCAGCCATGTGAATCGTTAGCGTCTTAAAAAAGTTACTAAAATAAATAAAAAAGTTACTAAGATAATTAGCATTCATGAAAAACAGACATTAAAGCCTTTTAACATGTTTGTTTTTCAACAAAAAATCAATGCATATAAAGAGTTGCTCCACAATTTCGTTGTTCCATATTTAAAAAATGTAAATTGAGGAAAAATAAACATATAAAAGTGCATTCAACCATAAAAAACTTCCGTCCACCTATTTTTATTTTGTTCAAACTATTAACAAGGCTTTATTCTTTGAATCAACTTTTACTCTATATGGCACATATTAGAAAAAAATAGAAAAAAGCTCCACATTGGTGATCTATGGCAAGTGGTTAAGATGACAAACTTGAGTTTTGAAGAAGGCGGTTCGATCCCAGGCTAATTTCAAATTTTTTGTTGCAATTTGTGAAACTCTTTTGCATAAGAAAATGTTTGGCAAAATTTCAAAAAGTGTAAAAAATTTTAACACTGACCGTTGATCGAACTTACTTCATCCCAGAATACAAGTCCGTCATCATAACCACATAGTAATGAAGTTCTTGGCTATTGCTCTTATTCATTATTAGCATTGAGGATTAATTTTTTACTGAACTTGAACTTAGAGGGTGAGTAAAAAAGTGCATTTTTGGGGCCCAAAAAATTTTTGTTGGATCCGGAAAATTTTTCTAAAAATGACCCATATAGAAGTAATTTTATGCGGGAAATCGATTGCGCGCATTCCTAAAGCATGAAAACACTTCCTTGGCCCTGATTAAGAGAATGAAGTTGGTGTATTGACGCGAAATCGATTTCGTGTTAATACACCAACTCCATTCCCTGAATCAAGGTTAAGAAAGCGTTTCCATGCTTCGGGAATGCGTGCAATCGATTTCCCGCATAAAATTACCCCTATATGGGTTATTTTTAGAAAAAATCTGGACCCAGAAAATCACAAAAATGCACTTTTTAACTCACCCTGTATAAACCAAAAAATCACTATTTTAAAATTTAATAAAAAGAAAAGCTTTTTCGTCCAAAAGTCGCAATACAAACTAGACATTTGTCAAAGTCAAAGAAAACTTAATAAGTTTGATTAAAAAGTTTGCTACTAATAGAATTTTAAATAACCAAGCAGGCCAAGCGAAACTATATTTTCATTCATAAAAAAGTTCTCGTCGCATTTTTTATTAGCAACAAAAATTTTTGCCTCAAACATCAGCTACTTCGGCTAAAACATAAATTAAGATTAGAGAAAACGTCACAATGAAAGATCACATGGTGGATTTTATGTAAAATTTCATAATATATAGCGGAAAAATCGGAAAAAGTGTTTCTGGCCGGGTAACCTATAGTGAAATACACTTCAGGATGATATTTAGGGACTAAAAAGCATATCCTACCAATTTTTCCAAAAAAGTGAAAATAGGCATTTTTGGACCTCCGAAGGTCTCTGGTTTGATTCCCAGCTCCCATGAAAAATTTTTGCCTAATTTATTTCTTTGCTAAAAGACAAGTATACCCTATTTTGATGCAAGGAACACGAATCCAAGTTTTGTTTTCACAGTCCTGAATAGCTATTGTTGTTGAGATAATTGCATGTAAAGTTGGCGATTTTGCAATTTTGTGTATTACAACGAAAACTTGCACCATAACTTTGGTGCAAGATTTCCTTGTAATACAAAATTGCAAAAATATGATTAAGGAGCCAGACTTTTTGTAGTCTGGCTTCTTAACCATTAGGCTATCGACCCTCCACTTTTATATATTGCCGTGGGAAACATAGTATAGCTATTTTTTCTTTTTCAACCTGCTTTCTGATTAATTTTTGATCAAACTTGATCTTGTAAACCGGATTATCCCACTATAATTTTTCCCTACAGAATGAGCCAAAAAAACCGTATTTTTGCGTTTTTTGGTGAAAAATTTTCAAAATTTTATTTTCAAAAAACACCTATAAGGGGTATTCTCATGCGAGAAATCGATCGCATACATCGAGAAACATTGAAAACGCTTCCCAGACCGTGGAATGTCGAATGTCGTATTTTCAAGTATTACAGAAGATTATTGAAATTACTTTTTTTAAAGTCTGAGATGCGTTTTCAAGGTTTTTTGATGCGCGCAATCGACTTCTCGCATGAACATTCCCCTTATAGGTGATTTTTGAAAATTTTGAAAATTTTTCGCCAAAAAATGCAAAAGTACGGTTTTTTTGCTCACCCTGTAGAAGAAAAATCCATTATCCTGTCTTTAATAAAAAAGCTTTTCTTCAAAAAGTTACGAGCAAACTAAATACGTAAAATTCAAAGAGAAGTTAAAAAGTTTGATTAAAAGTTTTGTGCTAATAGAATTTTAAATAAAGCAATGACCCAAGCAGTCTAGTATTTTTATTCATGAAAAGTTTATTGGAAATAAGCATCGGCAAAAACATAATTTAAGAATTAGGAAAAACGTCACACTGAAAGACCTCATGGTAGATAAAAAAAGGTTTTCAAAATAAATAATTGAGAAACTTCGAACCTATGACAAAACCCACAACGTCATTAAGTTTTTTTGCGCCCACAAATGGAACATGAAGTATTTTTAAGGGTGATTTATTTTATACGCTTTAGTTTCGGAAATTAAATGGTTGCTATAAATGTTTAAAAATCTAAAGTTTAACATTTTTGCCCCTAAATTGGATGATATTTTTTCTTGCACCTAAAAAAACATTTTTTGCACCTAAATCTCACTTGTTTTCGCTTTGATAAGTTCACTAAGTTTTTTCTCTTTGATAAGTTCGACAAAAAAATTTTTCCTGTAAAAGGATATATACCAAAAATCATATGACAACGCTAAAAGCATTTTTAATTTTAAATCCTATTGTTGGAAAACCTTGCTTTTATAGGATTGAATATTTTGACATTAAGAAGAAACAAGCTTTAAGATTAATGGCAGGAATCAGTAGGGCCGTAGCTAGGAGGCCGTATGCACTTGCTTTCCCGGTAGGCACCGGAAAAGCACGTGCACCCTCTCCCACAAAATCCGAAAAATAAAAATTTTTTCCTAATGGCTCCCTTATGTTTTTGCTCAAATTTTTCACTAAAATTTTATCTTTTTTCAACAAAAATGGCCATTTTTTCAATTTTTTCTCTAAATAATGCCATTTTTTCCATCAAAAATCGGCAAAATTTCGTTATTTTTGTTCAAAATGCGATTTTTTGACTTTAATCATAAAAGAATCGTGCCCCCCACGTGTGTTTCAAGGCAAGAAAAGTTTGGAGCCAGCAACTTTTTTTATAGAAATGTTGATTATCTGGGGGGTTTTGGGTATGTGGAACACAAATCCAAAGGAATTTTTGATCTCATTAGGTATCTCTACTTGAACGGAGTACCCCACTCTCCCCTCCCAAAAGAGTAAAAATGTATTGGGTTGTATCATAAATTGTTGCTGCTCAAAAAACATCTAAAATCGTCATTTTTTGCTCGTTTTCAATGAAATTTTTTTTCAGTAGTAAGCAAGAATGTATGACGAATATGATCCAATCAGTCTTTTTGAGCGTAACTCAACTATTGATATTTGGGTATATAAGTTGATTTTTGACGAAATTTTTGACACTCCTAGGGTATTTCTATGCGCTGAACACTAATACGCAGTTATTTTCTATCCTAAACCTCTGGAATATGGTCCAAAATCGCTTACAAAGAGATACCCCATACGAGATAAAAACCCTTTTTTGGGGGTATTAACCTCTTATGCGGTACTTTAGGGCTGACACATGATGAGGGAAGCATTTTGAAGGTTCGACTATGCGCGCAAACGATTTCTCGCATATAAAAATCCCATATAGGATTATATTGAAAAAAATAGTACAAATTTATTTTCGAAAATTTGCTCGAAAAACCATCTTTTGGTAAGAGTTGAGGTAGATACATTCAAACCCATCTAAAAAATTATAACAAATGTTTTATTAAATTTTCTCCCATTCGTTTTTATTTCCGATATTGCTCTCTCGAATGCTAAAGTAATTATTGTGATCCGACTTAAAATATAGGACTAGATGCATAATAAAAATACCCAATTTTTTCAAAAAATCGGATTTTTTGTAACTCTGATTATTCTAAAATTATAAGTCGGATCGCAAAAA
>JAQGBS010001918.1:0-14296 GCA_034698545.1 Acrobeloides obliquus
TGCATTCTAGTTTATTTCCTGTGACGCTTTTGACTTATAGATGGTTAATTTTTATACGGTTCTAATTTTATTGTAATAGTTTTATATAGAATAAATAATTTTCGAAAAACAACGTAAGGGGGACCAATTTTCGGGGAAAATTTGTAAAAAAATCATAAGAATCCCAGCGAAATTTTTTTACGCCCTGTTTCCGACTGATTTATATTGGCTTTTTATATAGTATTGAGCTGTTCCAAAAGTTTTTACACTTAACTTTTCACAAATTAACATTTTTAACATCGATGTAACGTTTTGCGACCTCTGTACCCAAGTCACTTATTGATCATTGTTAACAAATGGGTTACAGAGACAATAGGCACCACGTATGAATTTTTGGTTTTTTAATCTCCTCACCGATTTTTGGAAAGAGGTTGAAAGGTTTTCTTTATTGTAAACGGGTTTATAAATTCATAAAAATAAACAACGATATAGATTTTTGGTCATTTTTGATTTAAACTAATTCACGCAAGAGGAGAGGTAGATCATTTTCACAACAAAGAACATTAGTTTAACGTCCTAAAAATCCTTGATTTAATTTTTTTTAAAAATACAAAAACGTACTTGTTATACCATAAAAAACTCCCAAAGGAGTTTGAACCATTTGTGGAGCAGGTTTTGCTTCGACTTCAGTCAGTATCATCATTAACATCGAGATTATTAAAACCCAAAACAGCTACAAAATTTGCATAAAATATAATTTTTTTAAAGGCAAATTCGAATTTTGGAAAGTTTAATGATGCTCAAACAGGCCCATATTTAAGGGGGTAGTTGCCCTCCATCGTTGAAAAATTAAAAAATTTTCCTTATGGTCCTTCTTATGATTTTTCGCCAAAAATGACCAAATTTGTAACAAAAGTTTCAATTTTTAGATAAAAAAACTCATTTTTTAACAATTTTTCGTCAAAATCTGCAATTTTTGGACAAGTTTTTGACTTTTTTGGTCATTTTTCGGCAATTTTTTTGACAAATTTTTCTGTTATGGAAAATCGAATTACAGAATTTTGGAAAGTATTGCCCCCTCTCAAACCGATTCAATATTAAAAAATTTTTTGTCTAAAATTTAAAAAAAATTACCCTATTGCCCCCCCTCCCGTCGCAAAATCCGAAGCCTCCAGATGTGTCACAAGAGGATTGCTTCACAGAAAAAAGTTACCTATCTCAAATTTTTATTCTATGCCCATGATTAACCGAAATGCCAATAGGTCCTGATACCCAATACTATGCCCCCGTACACAACATCTTATATATTATTATTTATTAGTCCTCCCAACCCCTGGTAGGGGGTCAGAGAAATTTCAAAATCGCCCAATTCCTTCGGGAATCGATTTTCTCCATGTCGAAAAACGAATATGTATAGGAAATCAGGCAGTTTAGCTTCAATTTGACTAGTTACAAGCACTTTTCTCCTAGAGACACATTTTCTACTCTATTACTGGCTGAGTAGGATTTGTATCCCTTGGAGAAAAGTGCCCGTAATTAGCCAAATTGAAGCGAAACTGCCTGATTTCCTATACATTATGTATAGGAAATCAGGTATAATACATACCCATTTTTCAACATGAAGGATCGATCCCCGAAGGAATTGAGCGATTTTGAAATTTCACTGACCCCCTACCAGGGGTTGGGAGGACTAATAAATAATATATAAAATGTTATGTACAGGGCATAGTATTGAGTTTCAGGACCTATTGGCATGATTTCTGCTAATCATGGGCATATAGACTAAAGATTTGCGATAGATAACTTTTTCCTGAAGCAATCTTGTTGCGGCACATCTGGAGGTTCCCTTGTGAGGCAAAGTATTCATTTTTGTAATTTCGAGCATCTCTCTAGAAAAGCACTAAAGAAAAGTGAATTTTTGGAAGAGCGATATTTTCAAAACTTTCAATTTCAGTTACAATTTTAGCCAGAGTTAATTTTTTGCCAAAAAAATACGGCGCCGGACTGTTTGGAGACGGACATTTAGGGATGTGACATTTGGGGACGGAATTTTGGGAATGTGACATTTGGGGACGAAATTTAGTTTTTTTTAAATACAATTTTATTATACATACAGAAACGGTTTAAAATGTATACAGAAAGCTTTAAATGTCTCATATTTTTCATTCTGAAATTATTTTGCCTTCATCATATGTTTTTTCGTCCCCAAAAGTCCATCCCCAAATGTCACATCCCCAAAAGTCCGTCCCTAAATGTCCGCCCCTAAATGTCCGTCCCCAAATGTCACATCCCCAAATGTCCGTCCCCAAATGTCACATCCCCAAAAGTCCGTCCCCAAACAATCCGGCACCAAAAATACAAATGTTGAATATTTAAACATACCAAAATTTGATAATGGAATTCCATGATCACAAGTTGATTTACAGTAAAGAAACACCAATTGAAGAAGAGCCAAATCGCTGATAAACAAATAACAAACTAGATCGGTACTCTGTTTAATGAGCGCGAAAATGTTTGTGACAAAATTTAGGTTCCCTTTTTATAGGCAAAAAAGTAAAAAGGATTCAAGATCAACAAAGCATGACTTAATGTTTTCTAGAAAATTGGTGTGAAGTTAAGAAAAATAGTGTGTAAAAATATTTTTATGAACCGGTCTCATCCTGCAAAAATATCATCGAAAATGTAAATATGATCAAAAAACTAATTTTGAACAATTATTTTTAAAAATACACAAATGATGTCAAAAAAGAAACAGGGTTTTTGTTTCAAATAAGATTCAAATTTTCAGAAAAATGATTTTTTAAAATGTTCAAATGTATTTGAATTAAAAATCACAATTTTGTTTCTCTCATAACTTTTTATGGTTAGACTTTCAAGTAGTGGATTAAAAGCAAAAAATATTCAGAATTTTATGCTCTTTCTCATAGAATCTTCTTAGCCGAGATCGTTCGACAGGCACATGCAGAAATTACACGTTTGTAGTAGTAGGATACAACACTATTTATATCACAATAGATATCTATTCAATTCCAAATTTCCACAAATCTATTTTTGTCAATTTTTTTGTTAAAAGGCGATACAAAATTGTAAACGTCCATCCAATTTGAGTCTCTTTCATCCCAAATTAGCCCAGTTATGAATAGCCATACTGACCAGTTCTACATAAAAAAGAAAGAGCCCCAGTTTACATTAGCCATGGCTTTTGCCAGGTGTATACATAATACAAGACCATGATTATAAATCCTTGGAGCGCGGACAAAATTCAAGCATTTCTAGCGTGCTTCACTCACAAAAAATGTTGCCACTTTTGTATTTTGGAGGATTTTTGATAAGCTTAAGCGTGGGACAAAATTTCCCAGGCAGCATGTTACTAGAAGGGCCGAATTGGCGAAAAGATCCGTTTATTAGACCGAAACTTGTTGAAGTCGGAGAAAAACAAGAAGAGGAGAAAAATGTTCAAGTTCCTAATGTTGGCGAAGTTCATGAAGTGGAAAAAGTCAACCCAGAAGAGGAATTCGAGCAAATTCCTGTGGATATTCCAAAAGTACCGCAAGTGGCTAATATTGTGCCTGAAGTGTCGATTGAAGATACCGATTCGGTTATAGGTAAAATGAAAAGTAAAAATGTTTAACTTGACTTTTTTTCGACAAAAATTAAAAAAATTGAAGAAAAAAATGATTTTTTCAAATTTTTAGAAAAATGAATTTTTTCAATTTTTTGTCTCAAATTGTGACAAAATTGAAAAAGTGACAAGCGAATGCTAAATTTTTCAATTTTTTACAATTTTTTGCTGTTTTTTGCTCAAAATTTGAAAAAAGAAAACATGTTACATGTTCCCATTATCATAATTTTAAATAGCACAAATAATGCAAAAACAAATTATGATAATTTTATCATAATTTTAAATTGTATAGTTGAATCGATTAGCGATTATGATAGAAATATCATAACGTGTAAGCTTCAATTATACGCGATTAAAAGTTATGATAATGGGAACATGTTACATGTTTTAACATATGCAAAATCTTTTTTAAAATGCTGTAAAAATTTAATTTTGGAATCGAATATTTAATTTTTTACGTATTCTTATTTTTCTTCAATAAATTTAAATTGTGAAGAAAAAATAAAAATCTGTAACAAACGGAAAATTATTGATTTAAAACTTGTTTTCTTTCAATTTTTGAAATTTAGACGAGCAACCTGTTGGATTAGACCTACCAGATCTCTCTTTACCAGATTCCATAAATGGCCTTACTTTGCCTCCTCTCTTCCCTGATTCAGGGAATACATCATCTCCTGGTGGAGGACCCTTTGCTGGGCAACTCCGATGTCAAGACCCAGATACGCATGAATTCATTCCGACTGCGGTAGCTTGCCAAGACTCCCGAGGTCATCTATTATGTTCCCAAATTTTTTCACCACCCGATCCAAAGTCTGGTAAACGTGATCCGAAATGTAATCAAAAAGGTTTGAAAAAGTTTTGGAAAATTTTGACTAGTTGAAATTTTTAGGATTTGAAGATATTGCTGCAACTTGTAGAAAGACGTGTGGAATTTGTTGTGAAGATATAAATTATTCTTGTGAAGATGATACTAGTAAAAAATTTTACTCCACAAAAAATTTTTGACTAGATAAATTTTTTTACAAAAACTAATGATTTTCAAAAATTGGCGTATTATCGTTGTCCCAACTTAACATTTTTTGGCAGAATTGGCTAGATTTTCAACAAAAAAGTAGCTTAAAATTTTTTAGGTGGCATAATCGATTGTTCGAAACAAGTTGACAAATGTAGTAGTCCCAAATGGTTCAATGCGCTGTCAAGATATTGTGCTGGTACTTGTGGTTTATGTATTAGAACTTCATGTCGAGATTATCAACCAGATTGTCGAATTTTGAAGGTTTCTAATTTGATTTTTTTACAAATCTTTTATTGGCTTATTTGGGAGGGGTCATAAATCACCTCACCGGTAACTTTTTTTTTGAAAAGTTCTCCCCTTCATGTTTCGAGCTTTTGACAATGACCAAAAATTTTTGCCAAAAAATCTTTAAATTGGTGGCAAAATCCTATCATGTTTCCTAAACCTCTTGTGATATATTTTTTCGAAAAATCATAATTTTAGCAACATTTTAAAAAAGATGTCGTACATTTTGAAACATGTAACATGTTCCCCATTATCATAACTTGTAATCGTGTAAAATTAAAGCTTACACGTTATGATATTTCTATCATAATCGCTAATCGATTCAACTATGCAATTAGAAATTATGATAAAATTATCATAATTTGTTTTTGCATTATTTGTGATATTTAAAATTATGATAATGGGAACATGTTTAAAATCCTTTTGAATTTATTTCATCAAAAAATACAGAAAATTTTTAAAAAATTTAAATTTTGAATCATTTTTGTCAAAAACTTTAATTTTTCCAAAATTTAACTTTTTTTGATTTTTTCCAATTTGTTAAAAATCGAATTTTCAAAAATGCCCATTCTCTAAATCTGATGGGCCCCTCATTCCCAAAAATTTTATTCACCATTTTTAGGGGTATACGGACCGTTGTTCCGTGAACTTGTTCCGCGACATCTATTTCATGACATTTGTTTCAGGCAGTTGTTTCCGCACACATATTTATTGACATTTGTCACAGGACACTTGTTTTGCGACAGATATTTCGCGACATTTATTCCAGAGACAAATGTTCCAGCGACAGATGTTTCGCGACATCTATTTCGCGACACTTGTTCCAGTGACAAATGTTTCGCGACAGATATTTCGCGACACTTGTTCCAGCGACAAATGTTTCGCGACAGATATTTCGCGACACTTGTTACTCAAAGTTTTTTCCCCTTAATAAGTTCGACATACAGGTTAGACAACGATGTAATTTTTGGCAGCAGAAGTTCTGCTGCAAAAAATTACATCGTTGTCTAGCTTGTCTGTCGAACTTATTAAGGGGAAAAAACTTTGAGTAACAAGTGTCGCGAAATATCTGTCGTGAAACATTTGTCGCGAAATATCTGTCGCTGGAACAAGTGTCGCGAAATATCTGTCGCGAAACATTTGTCACTGGAACAAGTGTCGCGAAATATCTGTCGCGAAACATTTGTCACTGGAACAAGTGTCGCGAAATAGATGTCTCGAAACATCTGTCGCGTGAACAAGTGTCGCGAAATATCTGTCGTGAAACGTCTGTCGCGTGAACAAGTGTCAGGAAATAAGTGTCGTCGGGCGCAAAGTCGTGGAACAACGGTCCGTATGCCTTTTTAGGGAGTTTGCAACATTACTGAACACCAAGACCAGATGAAGAAAGATTGCGCTAGAACTTGTGGATTCTGCTCGCCTGAAGATGCTGTTCCCCTAGAACCAGCCCCTGGCCCATCACCTGGTATTTTCCTATCCAATCTTGTTCTTAAAACAATTTTTAGGATCCGGTGGTGGAAATAGTGGACCCAGTCCGCCTGGCCCACAAGTGGAATGTTTGGATAGAAATCCAAGGTTTGAAAAAATTTTTAAAAAATATTGTTAAAATTTTAGATGCGCCGTTTGGATAACGCGGGGTTTTTGTGACAACCGTTTTTACACGCTCCAATATCGCACAGAACAATGTGGGAAATCTTGTGATCTTTGTTGATTTTTGTTGTTATAATTTTGTTTTTTAAAATAAAAAATTTTGGATCTAGTTCTTTCATGAGTATTTACTCCAGGCCTGTGCCGTTCCATAGATAACTGAAAAAAGGCAAAGTATATCTAAAAATAGTTAAGCTTCAACAGAGCAGAGTAAAAATTCGAAAAATTGCAAATTACAAGACAATTTTTTTATTAGTATCTCTAATATGGTAGGTTTCCAATATTTTTGATAGCCCATCGTGCAATTGATAGAGAAGCCGAAAACTACCAGATCAACCGTCCGATTTGGTAAGTTAAACAGCGTTGAGATAGCAAGGTTCGATCCCGCTAGGGTCAAACTTTTGATCCTCAAAAAGTAATGATAAGCAAAAAATTTTATTGAACCATGTAACATGTTCCCATTATCATAACTTGTAATCGTGTAAAATTGGTGCTTACAAATTATGATATTTTTATCATAATCGCTAATCGATTGAATTATGCAATTAGAAATTATGATAAAATTATTATAATTTGTAATTTCAAATTTTATGCGATTACAAATTATAGTAATGGGAACATGTAACATGTTTCACAAACCATCGAAAAATAATAACTTGGTAAAAAGTTATCGCGATGGGTTGAGACGTCTTCTCCTCCTCCAAATTGACCGAAGGCCACAAAATCTAAAGAATATTCTGATTTTTTGTAAAAATTGGTGAAAACATGCCTGATCTTTCAAAAAATTTTTCCATATGCAAAATAAAATAGTGGGAAGAGAAAAAATGAAAGATAGAATAAAATTGTTGAATTTTGGCACCCTCTCCCACCTATATTCCCTATAAAATTGATTATTTTTTAGGCAACATTATTTGACGCCAAAAATATCAATGAAATAACAATCGACTTGGCTTCGAGTCAACAAATACGGCGATCTACCTCATCGCATAATAGAACAAAACTATTGATTAACCCCATATTGTGTGTGCTATGTGATTAACTATAGCAGAAAGCATAAAATTTTTTATCGATTTAAAACAATAATTACAAGCAAAAATAATTTATAACAACTCGAAATACTTGATTTGATACTAAAACCCGTGTTGCCATATAAGCCCCAATATGAAGACATAGAAGAAGAACCTGATGAAGGTTTTCTTCGCGACGCATATTTGTATGAACCGTGGTCATCGTCTAGCCAAGAATTTGAGCCATATTTTCCAAAAGTCCATTGCGCAAAACAATTTTGGGCGTTACAAAGTTCGGTAGCGCAAAAACACCAATGTTCCCAGATATCGAGCTGAAATTTAAGAAGAGGATATAAATTTTTGTATATATAGTGGACCCTCGATAATATACGTGGGCATGGCGAGGGGGTCCAAAAGGTCTTTGAAAAGTGCTAAGAGGGGGGCCTGGAAAAAATCGTCGACCAAAAAAGGTTGCAAAAGTGTCATTTTTGTCCAGAATTACCATTTTTGCCCAACAATGCCAGACAACCAAAAAAAGGTCGCCAGAAAAATTGCGTGGAGTCTGGTCTTCCAAGTGCGTGGTCCGAATTCGGTCCCGATGCTTTTACATCGAAACTTTAAAAGGCGAAATCTGGACCCCCTGTCTATATTATGAGAATTGTCTTACAGCATCAAAATCATGTGATAGATATTGTGATACAGAAGAAGGTTTTGATTGGATTCCAAGAGCGTTGTTGGGATATTGTTCTTCTGATAAAAATTGTCCAGAACAGCCTCGGCCGACACCTAAATTTTGACTATACTACAAGGTGGCCGTAAAATATTGGTTTTGAGCGATTTTTTCCCGAGGGATAGATTGATTTTTCTTGGTCCTTTCTCGGTCGCAGATCATCCTGCTTGCCTCTAGATCTGTTAAAACATACCCAATAAAACATGTCTCCCAGTCGACCTATCTGTCCCATTCAAATAAACTATAAAACAGGTAGATGAACATTCTCTCGACATATCTGGATAGTAATCACTATGAATACATTGATTATCACTCGAGCTCAATCCATAATTTCTTTTCAAGAAAAAATGGCGCCAATTCTAAACAGTTAAAAACAATTGAAAATTTGAGGGGAAAACTTACCCAAACAACAAATTCATTGGCACAAGTATAACACCGTATTGTTAGAATGATTTGTACTTGTAATAATAGAATCAATACTACGCTAAGAAGATCCCTCCACATAACCTCATTTGGAAAATTAATCTAGATAAAATTTTCTTCGTTAAAGAGAAGAGAGCTGATTGAAGCGAGTTATCGCAAAAAAATTTTTTCAAAGTTCTTTTGACAAACGTAAAAAGATGTTCAAAACGATGAAAAAAATGCATTTTTGGAGGAAAAATAGAAAAAAAATTTTGGGTAATATTTAGCCATTTTTAGGTGTTTTTTTGGCCTTTTTTACAACAATTTATTTATTGAAACTTGCTGTAAAAAAGGCCAAAAACATCCAGAAAATTTTTTATCGATTTTTCCTCAAAAACAATATTTTTTCATCGTTTCGAACATTGTTTACGTTTGTGATAACTCGCCCCAATCGGCCCTTTCCCTTTAAAGGTAGTGCACAGGCAATTAAAATTTTGAGCAGGTTTTCGTTTCAATACGCAGGAAATTCCATTTTTTACAAAGATGTTAAAATTTTCTTAAAAATACGATTGCAGCATTTTTTATAACTCTATAAGACGAATAAAACGACTCTAAAATTATCCAATTTAAGCATTGTTTTGGGTTATTAAAACGAAAATTCTGATTCATGCAAAAAATTCTGATTCATCGTTTCAATAACCTAAAACAATGTTCAAATTGGATAATTTTGGTGTCGTTTTATTCGTCTTACAGAGTTATAAAACAATTGTTACAATGTTCATTTTATGAAAATGGAAAAATCTATGCAAAAATGGAATTTACGCCAAAAAATCTGTGTACTGAAACGAAAACCTGCTCAGGAGGGAATTCAAATGTTTAATTTCCTGCGCACTACTTTTAACTCATATAAACAATCAACTAATAAAAACAAAACTCGGTACTACTAAGGATTAGCGACCCTTAACGTGATTTAAAAAAAATTTGTTAGCTTTTTTCTTTGAAAATGACCTCTCTAGGGATCACTTGATGCGGGAAATCGATTGCGAGCATTGACAAAACATGAAAACGAATTTTTTTCGAAAAATGAGCCGTATACACTTCATAAGCATGTGAAAATTTTTTCGAAAAAATTCAAAGTGTTTTGTCAATAGAAAAATTTCTAATTTTGACCATTTTCGCTTCAATACAATATCCTGAATCGGAATCAGGAAAGCATTTTCAGGGTTCGGAAATGCGCGCAATCGATTTCCCGCATAAAAATTACTCCTGGAGAGGTCATTTCCAAAGAAAAAAGCTAAAAAATATTTCGAAAAAATTTACGTTAAGTGGGCTCGCTAATCCTTAGTAGTACCCAAAACTCTCTTGTCAAAGAAAAATTTTGCATAAATTTTTTTTTCTGCAACAGAAATTTCACTTTTCGCAGCAAAACTCATTGTGGCATTACACTTTTTGCGAGAAAAAGTTTTACCACAAAAAGAGTATTTTCGAAAAAAGTAAAATGTCTACCGTAGAAAAAATATCCAAATGTTTTTATAAAAAGAGTTAGACGCGCTCTGCAATCAAAACTAAGATTTGAACCCCAGTGACATAGAATGCAATCTTGTAAGCGACATGCTCATTAGTTATTAATTGGCTATTTGACTTAAAAATGTGTCCATTTGAGGAAAATATCGATCATAAAGTATACACATGCCATCAAAAGACTTTAATTTTTTCATCCACCTCCAGAGAACAATAGCCAATTAGTGGTCCTATTCAAAAAGAAATTTACTCTTCCAACTAAAACCAAGTGTTCATCCAACAATTTTTTATGTTCAAGAACAGCTAAAATTTATGACTAACTTAAACCAACAAAATTTATGTGCTCTCTTCAAACGCACGACTTCTAATTAGTAAAGGACGATCATAAACCCGTTGTAAACAAGCTGTTATTCAGGAAAATTACTCGAACATTTGTAGGACTACTTATCCTAGAGGTGTTCTTTATAGATAAGAAAATCCGGGTGGTATTTGTTAGATTGAGATTGGTTAATTTGGAAAGTGTAAAAAATCAGGTTTGGAAGTAGCGAAGATTTGAGAAAAACGGTACAACGTGTTACAATAAATAAAAGAAAATCAATTTTTACGAAAATATCTAAAAATTGAGGTAGGAAAATGGGGAAATTTTTTTCACATATCAATCACAATTTGTCATAATTGATAAAAGGATAACCAGGAATCAATTTGTTCAAGGACAACTGCTTTGTTTCTACAGGGTGCTCCAATTCGAACTTGTAGAGTTTTGAGCGATTTTTCATATTTTTAAAGTTTTTTCATATTTTCAAGATCCGTATGATTCCGATCAAGTCAAAAAATTTAAAAAATAGGACCCTAAAAGTGACCTCCGAACCTGGATTCTCGCTACGTGCCTGCCCTTTTTCACCCTCAATGGCAGTTGAGTGTGAGATTTTCACTCTAGATAAATTTTGCACCATCAGTCTCACCCTGAGATTAAAAAATTGACTCTTATCGAAAA
Organism: Acrobeloides obliquus; assembly: GCA_034698545.1. NCBI lineage: Eukaryota > Metazoa > Nematoda > Chromadorea > Rhabditida > Cephalobidae > Acrobeloides > Acrobeloides obliquus. The sequence continues at coordinate 11,203 of JAQGBS010001918.1, forward strand.
ATGATATGGACTAGGGATACTCAAGTTACAAACAGTTCAATCCTTGTAACCGACCAGAAATATGCAAATTTTGAGCACAAACACAAATTATTATCATAATCTTCGGAGCTACTTCGACCCTTATACCCCATTGAACGTGGTCAAAAAATTTTATTTTTTAAAATTTTCTCAAAAATGATCCTATTAGGGGTAATTTTATGTATAGTCTATAGGGTTATTTTAGTGAAAATTAAACAAAGAAATTTTTGAAAAAACTCGCTCAAAAATCACAAAATTCTCATTTTTTGAATCACCCTGTAGATTACTCTCCAAAATTATGCCAAATTTATCATCGATCATATGACTTGACTAGCCAAAATTGTTGAGAATTTTTACAAATTTTTGGAGAAAGAGGATGAGAATAGCCTCAGCCCACTATAACTTCTTAAAATTTTTCTACTCTTCGGCAAAAAAGTAATAAGTCTAAAAATTTTTCCATGACCGACCAAATTAGCACGCCTTTTAGATCCCCAAAATGATAAAATCCAGCTTCGAAAATAAAAAATAAAATTACTAGCCAACTCAGCAACAAAAAATTTCAAATTTAGGAGAAAAGCTACACGACTCGACTCCTTTTTCTTCAAGAATTTTTAATGGAAAAACCTCCATAAAAATCCACCGGAGCGATGAGAATTTTATTAAGGCCAAGAAGATTAGTTGAAGACAAAACATGAGGGCAGAGCCAGCTAACGAATATCCCTCAACAACAAAAAACACATGAATGACAAATCCCCCGAGGGGATTGTTCGTAAATTTCGTACTAAACAATGTTGTGCTGAGTAAAAAGTTGAAAATGGCACCCGGGAGGGCCGAATGTCTCAAGGAAAAAATTGGCCTGTCCGCACAGGAAAGGAGGAGAATGTGGAAGCAAATTAATAATCGCATGGCGGCCTCACCCATTGTTCGCAGCTAAAAACCTTCATGGTCAAAGGAGAGAGTGGAGAAGCAGTGATTACTTTTGCACAATCGGTAAAACAACATTATGATGCTTTCTTTTGGATGCTTAGATTCTATATTGGATTTTTGAAATTTTCTATTCATCTCTCAATCGTTTCAATAATCATTTTTTATTGAAAATCAGGAAATTTTTTTAATAAAATTGCTTAATTGATTCTGCGGCAAAAAGTGTGTTTCGACTTGAGGGGGAAGTCCCAAAAAAATTTTCAAAAATTTACCTTGGTTCTAGGGATGCACAAGAACAATAAGTAACGTCACTGGCCAGAAATATGCAAATTTTGAGCACGAGCATAATTGTTCATAGTGACAGAAATGAATTTTTGTTCAAGAATCGAATTTGGTCAAAAATCGAAATTTTTGCTCAGTTCGAATTTTTGTTCAAAAATCGACACTCACTAAAAATGGTAAAAATTTCAAAATTTTTTTGCCATTTTTAGTGCTTTGTAAAAATAAAAATTATCAAATTCTCCAAGGACCAATTTAAAAATGAGACAGAAAGGAAAAATTACTAGCCACCACTAATGTCCAATAAAGCATGACACGGCCCAAAAATGAAAAGGGTGAAAGAATTTATGGATGCCGTTGCCATGTCTTCTCGTTTAATCATCTCTGATGCAGCCGTCTGAGTATGGAATAATTGTTTGTTCAAACAACAAGAAAGAAAACGAGTAAAATCCATCTAAATCCAATGATGCACCCGTAAAGCCCTAGATGAAAAATAAAGAAATAGAAAATCGAAATTCTGGAAGGAAAGAAATGAGACTTTGAGATGTCTTGCACAATGATTTTTTTACTTGAAACTTTGCATTTTTGAAGTTTTTAAAATGAACAAAATTGATCGCGAAATCGAAATAGCGTGCTTTGAAAAATCACTTTTTCTTATGAAACAACAATTCTTGTTGTAAACTTGAGTTGCCATATGTTTAGCTAGTTTTCTTTGTTGTTGAACAAGCGGCCCAACAAATGCCTTGATTGACAACTAATATTACGATTTCTAACACACAAGATGATGATAGAAAAATGCCGGAAATTTGTGCACCCACATCTAGAATATGAAAAAAACATAAGAAGTGGTACATGGAGGGGGGAAGGAACATACATGGAGGGGGGAAGGAGTGACCGATGAGGGGTCCCCCTTAAAATTTTTTGTCGACGCGCTTTTGTCGACGCACTTTTTGGTTTTCGGCCGGCCGAGTGAGGAAGTTCCCTCTAATTTTGAGCCGATGAGTATTGCGAGTTGCAATTTCGAATACTTTTATTGAAAAAGCATTAAATTTCTTTAAAAAACGAGCTGCTTATATAGGAAAATTTTGTTCACAGAAAAAATAGAGTAAGGAGCTTTTTGGGAGAGGCTAGAGCTTGTACAAAACTATGTTTCGAGGCGGAGATGAAGTTTGAAACGGAGGCCTCGTTGCCCTTTGAGTAAAAGCTACAAAATACAATAGAATTTTCGAGAAGGGTAGAATAAAATGACTCATGTGAGTCATAAGCAGCAAAAAAGAATAAAATTTTCAAAAATAATTCTACTTAAAATTAAGACTACAATTTTTGGGGTTAAAACAAAATCAAATTATAATTTAACACAAATATTTAAAACAAGTTTATTTTTTTCTACAAAACTAGGTACTGAAAATTAGGTTTTTGAAGAGATTTATTTTATCGCAATTTGTCGCAATAATGAGTAAGTGGGTTAGGGGAGCAGGCTCAGGGAGACATATTTCATCAGAACTTTATTTAAAAAAAGTACAATATGAAAAACACTATCTACAAATGAAAAATATGGCATATATATGGAGGCAAAATATTTTCGGAAAAAATCAAAATTTACAGGAATTTTGAATAAAAATTTTTAATGTATGGTATAGCAGGGTAATACAGTGGCGGCAAAAAGTCTTTACTCAAACGGCAAAAATTGTACAGGCTGTTTTTTTATTGCTTCCACATTTCAAAAATGCGCCAAAAATCGAGTTTAAAGGACCAGTCAAGTAAGTTGCAACCATATGAAAAAATGATATATTCAGAAAGTTCATAAAAAATGGAGCATTTTTTGTTTTTACGGCATGTTCTGAATCGTTGTAGTTTTCGAGATAATTGCGTT
>JAQGBS010001919.1:0-14295 GCA_034698545.1 Acrobeloides obliquus
TAGTTAATTGCTTACTGGAAAGATTAAATATTTGTAAAAATCGAAAATTGAAGCTATTTTGCTATTCAAGTTATCGTAGATGCCATATGTGCCATATGTGAGATTATGGTACTCTAGGTATTGTTTGAGATTTTGAATATAACAAGAAGAATAGGACTGATAATATGGATGAGGAATTTCTGATGCATTTAGAGTTGACAAGATACTCGGATAAGCTTGGCTATTGTCTAAATTTGAGATATTGTCGAGCAGATGAGGGCACTAGTTACTAATACCCTAATCTACAAAATAGGGAAATTGTCAAAGAATTTTAAAGTAAGACAAAAAGTGCACTTTTTGTGATTTTTACATGAATTGGAACCCGAAATTTTAAAACAGCGTCAGGGAAGTGTTTTCAAGGTTTGTCAATGCGCAAAATCAATTCCCCGGCAAGAAAAACCCCTAAACACCCGGTTTTACAGCAAAAAATCGAATTTTAGTCCATTTTCGTTTCAATACACCCGTCATCTTCCCCGAATCAGGAAAGCATTTTCACAATTCGGGAATGCGCACAATCAATTTCCTCGCATAAAATTACCCTTATATACAAAAAATTAGCCAATTCAGAAAAATTTTTTTGGCATAAAACTGTAGATACGCGGCATTGACCTTTAAATAATAGCAACTGCAGCAATAAAAAGTACGATTGCTTACATATTTGATCACATCGTTTATAAATCTCATCAGTAGCATCATACATTGACATATTCATAACTTCTGGTAACAGATTTGTTGTATTAGAGTTTAGCAATTCCATTTTAAGAGCCGCTATATTTTTTTGTTGAAAACTGATCAAAATTAAGAATCAAAAGAACTCATAAAATAAAAAATTTAGATTTATCAGGCGATCATTTTGAAACGCGATATTAAAATCCGAATGACTATAGACGATGATTAAAATTAAACAAAAATTACAAGTCCATATTAGGATTGACCCGAAAAATTCAATTAACTAGGAGCGTAAATCGACAACAAAAATCTTGTTAAACGTCAGCAAAAACATAAAAAGTGGCATATGAGGCAGTTTGATTTTACGACTTTTTTGATTTGATAAACAAGGCAAGGGAAAAATTAAATTTTTTCACTAGAATCGACAAAAATTGTTACCCCCGTAAAAAAGGCATTTTATAGTAATGTGTCAAAAATAGCTAGTTCGACTCCCATTTGCGCCAATTTGTTTTTAACTTTTTTGCCTTACTAAATTTTAAAAATGAGGGACCGTTATTTGTCCTAAGTGGTTGTATAACGTCCCAAAAAAAGTGTCTGAAACTCATTTTTCAAGTTTATAGTCTTTTTTGAAAGCCCATATTGACTAGAATTTATCTGCATATCAATTAACACGGGAATACTCCTTCCAATTTCCGGTATATTCTGTTATTTTAAAGCTATTCTAAGCAACATTCAAAAAACTTAGCTCACAAGGAACACGTCCAAACTCAAACTCGAATTTTTCAAAAAGTCCGTTATATTATGATAGAGCATATCCGATTTGGCTTTAGAAATGAAAAAATTAGCTGCTGAAAATCTAATCCTGGGGAGATAGAGCAGTTTAAAAGTCAAAAATTCCAAAATTGGAGATTTTTCAAAGTGTTATAACTTTTTATGGTTAAAAGTGTTTTCGATAGTTCTTTTTGCATTTATTGGGAGATGAAAAAATGCAAATTATGATATATTAACTTTGACCTCCGAACTTTGTCTTCATGGCTAAAAGCTACGTTAGAAACATGACACCATTTTGACGCATTTTTAGCCATGAAGACAAAGTTCTGAGGTCAAAGTTAATATATCCTAATCTGCATATTTTTATCCTCTAATAAATGCAAAAAGAGCTTTTAACCATAAAAAGTTATAACACTTTGAAAAATCCCAGTTTTTGGAATTTTTGACTTTTAAACTGCTCTATCTCCTCAGGATTAGATTTTCAGCAGCTAATTTTTTCATTTCTAAAGCCAAATCGGGTATGCTCTATCAGAATAAAACGGACTTTTTGAAAAATTCGAGTTTAAGTTCGGACGTGTTCCTTGTCAGTGGTAGTGCTCCAAGATTCGAGTCTAAGAATCTCGGGTTCGAATCCCACTGAGTCGATTTGATTTGGTCAAAAACATAAACATAAGGGGGCCCTTTGGATTTTTAAACCTTTTTTGATCCTTGGCGGGGGGGGGGCGGGGGTAATGTTTCCACTGATAATCTGGCTTTGCTAGACTATTTCGTGTGACACGCTTATAACATGAAAATTAAATTTTTTTCGGCTTTCTAATTTTTTCTGCGCTCAAAACCCAAAAATTCTTTCGGATTCGTGTTCCTCATACCCGAAAATCCCCGTGTACAAAAAATCATTTGTGAAAAATTTTGAAATTTCAATTTTTCACGTTGGTCCCTCAAGGGGTAAAAAATCAAAAAATTTTTTTACTAAATTTCATAAAAGTAGTGTCAGACGTCTTAGAATTTTGCCCTGATCACGATGATGTCTCGTGTTAAGAGTTTGGATCACACCTTCAAAAGTTAATCGGGCAGACAAACACACATTACACGTTTTATATAAGAAGATGGGTCCAATTGTTACTCTTTTCTCAAGGTGTCTAACTTTGAATGGTCATATCTCCGGATTGAAAAAAAGTTTTGGGTTTTAGGAAGACAGAGTTCTATGCTGGGGTCATACAGTTACTTTTAGACAACAATTGAAAAAATTGAGACTATGACATTTTTGCTCGGTAACTTCGTCTTCGAAAACCTTCAGATAATACGTCATAAAGCACGATTTTATACGAGTCCTATTTTCTTGATGACGTATAAACTCCGCTCCATATATTTGCATTTAATAGTTATTTTTCCATTCGATATAGTTACTTTATCCACTTATAATTATAACGCCTTTGCAAAGGTATATATTTGTCAACTTAATAAAATAAAAATGTACATTCGTTACTTAGCTACTGTCATATTATTACATTAGTTTCGTGATCTTAAAAATTTCGTGCTCCCTTTTGATTAGTTAGCGCATATGTGTAGAACGGAGAACTAGCCAAATGGTTTACCACTTTGGCTGGAAAATTGGTTTACCACCACCCCCACTTTTTGGTTAGTTGAACTTTTGCTAAATGGAAACATATATTTTTTCAATGGATACATATACACTAGTGGCAGTTCTAGGAGATTCTAGATAAATATACGAATTTTGGGGGCAGTATAATTGTTAGTGGTTTCAAAGTTGTCACCACTGGTAAATCTGACATCATGAATAAATTATATCGGTGCAGTAGGCGGAATGGAGGAGGGTAGAGGGGGTGAGAAAATTCTGAAGTCAGAAATTTTTTTAAACAAGCATTTTAGGGGTGCGAAAAATCGATTGCGCACATTCCCGAAGCGTGAAAACGAATACTTTTCGTGAAAATGGACATTTTATATTTCATAAGCATGTGAAGCATACTCCAAAAAGTTCTCCGAGATAGGTGACAAATTCTAGTATAAAGCCAAAAAAAATCATCATTTTTGCTAACATTACACATTTTATTGTTTGATACATAAATCTATAGATGAGTACACGTCATGTGAATTAATTTTTTTTGACATATGCTCAAAATACATTCATTTTGTTCAAAAATTGATATTTTCTCCAAATCGGTCCATGTATCTTCCAGAATCCGCCAAAGTTAGTTTTGCGATGGAATCCATGAGGACAGGGATGGCATCATCTAAAGATAAGTCGGCTTGTGGACCACCCATATCGGTTCGAATCCACCCAGGGCAGAAGGAAACAACGATTAAATTTTTGTCTGCATAATATTTGCTGAGCAATCGAGTGTACATGTTTAAAGCGGCCTAAATTTGGTTTAAACACTGTTCCATAGCGAGATTCAAAAGCAGAGCGCACATGGCCTAATGGTTAGGACGCTGGTTCAGCCCCAAAAGTTAGCGTGACAAACTCAATTCGTGACAAAAGTTATAGTGCCAAAATTCCCACGTTACATCCTCGGAACAGAAAAAGTCATCGTTAGAATAGATAACATCTGCGTCAAATACATCTTAAAAATGAAACATGAAGCTCAACGCATGGCGACAATGGTGGGATCGAACCCACGTCAATAACATGAATGAGCAGCGTCCTAGCCATTAGGCTATGTTCATCCACTTTTAGAGCTGCACCGGAGTTACAAACAGTTATGTATCGCTAAATAGGGGCTTGCCTGAAAAAAATTTTCTCAACCTTTTTTCCGACGAGGGTAGTGGTACAAGATTCGGTCACTGAGAGGTAGAGGAAAGAAGGGTAGTTGGTCGAACATTTTACTTTCTCTTACTTTTGACATTGCATAAGCTACATAGTAAATCCCTTCTCTATTAGGCCCATTCGGCAAGGCTTCCGCATTTTGGATCGATCCCAAAAGTGAACTTATATTCACCACCATAGATTTTTTCCCACTTTCTCCCGCTTGTAATAAAAATGGCAAAAATGCATCCGTCACAACAACTTGTGAAATAGAATTTACATCAATTTGTTTATGGTAAGTTTTTCTATCGGGTTTGTCTGGGAGAATAGCACTCTAAAATTGAAATTTAAAAAAGAACGACGAAAAATTACACTTTCTCCAATACCAGCATTGTTGATGAGAATGTTTAATGGGTCGCCGGATAAAATTTTTTTGACTTCGGTTTTTGCTTGTTCGACGGAGGCGTCGTCTTCGACATCAAGTTTGATGATATGTAGGGATATGTGGGATTTTTGAAAGACGATAAGGTTCTAAATTTTATGTTCATGTTTATATCCATCACGGTGGGTTTTTTGGGTTAAAATTGGAATTTTAAAAATTCGGACCAGAGCCTATATACTGCAAATCAGCCATTTTAGCCACTCGGCCATGGCTCGGAAGGAAAACTCGACGTTATAGTATTTGTTCTACTCGTCACGGCGAGCTGAGTCGAATGGTATGACTCGTTTTTAAAATTTCAAATTCCCTCCAATTTTCGCACAAAAATCGCCATACCATATTTTTGTCTATGTTCATTTCCGTGTACCTGCCCCAATGGCTCAGTCGATAGTTTTCCAAGTGAAAAATGAAAGGCAAAAATCATTTTATGGGGGGAGGGGGAGGGATTCCTTTAACAACTTTTTTGAATCAGCCAAAAAAATGTTGACCCTGACGGGATCAAACCCTCGACCATTCGATTGTAAAACGAGACTCTTGCCACTGCACTATAGGTGATGAATTTTTTCGTCATGGCAAGAAATACCCTATAATTTCATACCTCAGCTTTATCAGGATTCCGACAAGCAGCAAAAACTCGTTTGACCTCTTCATTTTTTACTAATAATTGTACTATAGCCAAGCCAATGCCTCGACTACTACCGGTAACAAGAATATTTTCACCAAATCCAGATGACATTTTTTAGGGTTGTAAAATGGCAATCAATGATGCTCTTTCAGAAAATGAAAAAAATTTTAACTTTTTCGTTGGAAATGACCTCTCTAGGGGTAACTTTTTGCAGGAAATCGATTGCGTACATTTCCGAACCTTGAAAATGCTTCCCTGGCCCCGACTCAGGATTTTGTATTGAAGCGAAAATGGAAAAAGTTCGAATTTTGACCATTTTCGCTTCAATACAATACCCTGAATCGGGATCAGGGAAGCAGGTTCGAAAATGTGCGCAATCAATTTCTCGCGTAAATTTACCCGGTCATTTCCAAAAAAAAGTTAAAATTTTTGAAAAAAATTCACGTTAAATGCGACACCTAATGTTCACTAGTACCAAATGCTGCAAGTAGGCTCTGAAAATGAAGCCGGTGGGAGCCCAACAGGGGGCCGAGATTTACTCTAAGAGGTTAAAAGTTAGAAGCATAACTTCTTTTCTAAAATGTTGATGGGACCTCAATCTAATAAACCCACATCAAGGCCCCAGGGCTTCATTTGAAAATTTTTCCAGAGTCGTTGGGAGCCCAAAAATCATGCAATTTTGAAAAAGTGCCCATTTTTGGGCCCCCAACGCTTCTAGAAAAATTTTTCAAATGAAGCCCTGGGGCCTTGATGGGGTTTATTAGATTGAGGTCCCATCTACATTTTAGAAAAGAAATTAAGCTTCTAGCCTTTAACCTCTTAGAGAAAAACTCGGCCTTCGCAGTCCCATTTTGGAGCCTGGCTGCAATTTTAATCTTATACGATTAAAGTAGGTCGGAAGTCGCAATTCGCTCATTGAAGTGAAAAAAATTATTCCAAAAACTCAAAAAATATTGTCTTGTTAGAGCTTTCGGATTTTTATTTTTTATATACCCGGGAATACAGAACACTCTCATCTATTATTTTAAAAACCACATCGAAAAACTCATTGTCATTTACTAGATATTCCAACTTAACTAGAATAAAGGAGCGGGTTTGACGCACTATAATAGAAACAAGGAAGCAAAATTGCACGTACAAAAATGTTCAGCCACCAAAAATGATAAATAATCCTTTGTACAAACGATTTAAGAAATACTTTCTTGAGCGTTCAAAGATTGACTTAAACGGTTCGAGCGAGCTCCAAGTTGAAGTTATTTAGTGATGAAATGAATAATTTAGCTTTAACTCAAAAACTCCTGTACTAACATACCAAACCCAACATAGCATAATTTTCCTCGGAATCTGGGCTGCATTTTGTGTAAAGATCACTTTGGCTGAAAACTTTTGTAACCGAATCAAAATGGCCGATCTGTGTCAATATCATGAGAAAAAATCGGAGGCGTTGTCAAAGATCTAAGTTTATCTATTTATTGAAGCGAAAACTTGCTATAAGTGTCTATATAGAAGTTGTAGCATTGAGTTTCAGCTTGCCAACAAGTAGTCAATGATCGCATAGTACAATTCATACGAAGAGATATTGTCAATACAAAAAACCTAAAATTTTAACGAAGCATAAAGATGACGTCCAAGTCCCATTAGCCGGAATTTTTTTTCAAAATTTTTTTCATATTCGTAATCGTAATCAGCATGAAAAACTGTCTTGATTCTCTTAAAAAATTTTGTCCAACCTCCGAGTATTAAAAAATTTGCAAGAATTCGAACATCTTTTTGTAACACTTCCGTCATTCCCTTTGTAAGTGCGGGGTTATATTTATGGATCTCATATCCAAATATGCCCCTATAAAAAATTTCTGGCATTTCATTGCGTTCATTATTAGTAGTTTTATTGCTACAAAAACATCGAGCTACTACATAATAGGGAGGCCACCCACGTGAAAAAAGGACCCCTTTAGGGGTAAAAACATGCGGGAAATCTGAACTTGACATTTTCGAAGCGAAAAAACGCTTCCCTGATTTAGGGAAGGCGCATTGTGTATTAAATCAAAAAGTCGGAAAATGCTATTTTTGCCTAAAAAGATCCCTTTTGGGGTAAAAATGTGCTAGGAATCCGAATTTGACATTTATAAAATTCCTCGGGTTCAAGAAAAGCTGTATATCGACGCGAAAATTTGAGAAAATAACATATTTTGGACTAAAAACAGCGCTTTTTCTTTCCCCGCACATCTTTACCCCAAAAGGGGTCGTTTTTAGGCAAAAATCGCATTTTTGCGACTTTTCTCTTCAATACACAATACGCCTTCCTGAATCAAGGAAGCGTTTTTTTCTTTGAAAATGTCAAATTCAAATTTCCCGCATGTTTTTACCCCAAAAGGGGTCATTTTCAGAAAAAATTTTCGAAAAATTTTCACGTGGGTGTTTTCACCTATTATGTAGTAGCCCCAAAAAATCAAAACGGAAATATCAATCCATTTTTCTTATTATACTCTTTTTCGCCAACGACAGGCTCTGTCCAGGAAGTAAACTGTTTACTTGCTATTTGGGTGTAAAAATCCATGGAAAATTTGTTATTGCACTTGCTAGTGGTGCAGCAAGCTGAACAAGAAACCTGAAAATTTAAAATTTAAAAAAATTTGAATATTTTATACCCTATCTTGGCCATATCCAACCGATTCGCAAGCTGGGTTGCAATGTGATGAACATGAGCGAGAAACGGAAGTGAAAGATCCTTGAATGATAATTATTTCTGTCTAAATAATGTGAATCGTGAGTTGGTTTAGGGCGTTGTCGGACAGTTGGTCAACTCGGACACTTGGTCGACCCGGACAGTTAGTCGACCGGACACTTGGCCAACCGGACAGTTGGCCGACTTGGACAGTTAGTCGACCGGACAGGGACCTTAGGCCTAGGCTTAGACCCTGTCCGGTCGGCTAAGTGACCAGTGCAACAGGACAATCGGTTTTCTGGAAATAAGTCTTTCCAGAAAATCGATTGTCCTGTTGAACTGGTCCTTTAAACGGGTCTCATTGTGTAGTATAGAGAAGGGCTGACCTGGGATAACATAATACAGGGACTATATACCACTATATTACCTCACAAAAATGCTCCCAATGAGCACACTTCCTCACAACATCAATCACTGGTTTTTCAACCAAACTATCATTCATACAAAACCCCGTTTGAGTATCATCGTCATAATCGTTATTAAAAGAAAAATGACAAGCATAACAGCTTAAAGTCAAAGCCGTATAAAATAAAGAAAATATCAAAAATATGATAAAGATTAAGACAGAGGTAGACATGGAAAAGATAGAAATTTTTGGCAATGAAAAGAGAAATATTTTTTGACTAAGGTTTTCAAAAAGGCGGAAATCGAGATGGATAATTGTCTTGAAAATATGACGGTCGATTAGTTCCGCTTGAATGCGTCAACGTTGCCATGAATATGAATTTTATGAATAAAAACACTTTGTTTATTGAATTTTGGCAAATATTGGTTATGTACAGGCAGTGGCATAGCCAATAGAGGGCGGTGGGGACGATCGAAATAGGCTATGCAAAAAATTTCATGAAAACGGAAAATTTTAAATTCGGACCGGACACGAACCTTTAAAGTGAAATCTTGTCACACTAACCACTCGGTCATGGGATTTTGTCACCTCTGTGAAAAATATGGTACTAGTTTTACTCGTCTCGACGCATTACTTTTATATTGCAAAAAACTTTACAATTGAGTTTCTGTACAATAGAAAAATAGTGTTTTTAAGGATGTCGCTCTATTTTTCAGCTCATCTCGAGGGTATCGCTCTATTAGAAGATGCTGTTCTATTTGAGGATTTCTTTCTATTGTTGGATATACCGTAATGCATTTGTGACCAAATTTGTACGCGATTATCATCACTAACTAATGTAGCAAGAGGAATTTTTTGATACCCATTTGAAGCATCCGACCAATATGAAATCTTAAATACCGAAAAATACTGTAAAAACCATCCCTCCTCCTCCTGGAAGTTTTGTGTGCATTTTTAACAATTTCGGGAATATCTGGGGTGGTTGTTTTTTCAAGAGGTTGATATGCCCGAAACCGTTAAAAATGCACACAAAATCTCCAGGGGGCGTTTTTTACAGTAATTACGGTAGTTTTTTATAAATTTAATTTATAGTAAAAAAGTTTTTACTTTATATAAACTAATTCCACCAACATCTTGAAGTTGTATTCCAGCCAATTCGACGACATCACCTTGATAAATAGCATCATCCGGCAAGCGACGAAAATTTTCCGAAACAAGGAATGGTGTTCTCGTCCTCAAAGTATCTTGCAGTTTTTGAAGTGTTCCTCGACCGGTGATAAATTGAGCAAAGCCTGAACAATTCAAGTTTTAATATACAGTAGTGGTCAAAACAGTTGAGGCAAACACGTATTTATAGTCGATTTTTTTAGTCAAATAGAGCCTCTTAAAAAATTGCTAGCTATGACAGTGACGCAAAAAGGGTGAAGGAAGTTCCCCCCAAATCCAAAAAAGTGAAAATTTTTTCCTAATGATCCCCTCTTATTTGTCTCAACTGTTTTGCCACTACTGTAGACAAATTTTTAGCACTTACTATTTGGATAGAGTGGATAAAACTTCTTATCATAGACATATCTGGGAACATACCATTTCGAATTTGTATCTCGTACAACTGGGGATCTATAATATAGATCACCAGTGAGCATCGAAACGTTCTCTAAATTTTATAGCAAAAAAATCTTTGAGCAAAAAATACCAGATGAAACAGCACATAATGTTTCAAAACCTGAGAGATTTACTACCGTATCACTATCCACTTTTAGCACACAGTTTGCATTGGGGCAATGTTTGATAACATATTCGTAATAGCCGTAATTTTTCAGGGACATGTTATAATAGCTGTCATCATAGTCCAACAAAAGGATATCATCGTAAATTATTTGTTCGGATCTGACTTGAAAGTTTACGTCATTTTCCTAAACAAAAATTTTAGGAGACGCTTTCTTGAACATTCGAAGATCCCAGACGACAAGTGTTAAATGGTTTATGTGGGCTTCAAGTTGCACTTATTTAGTGAGATTAACGCATGGGAAAGTTTTTAAAAGGCATTTCAAGTCAATCCGAGGCCGCACAAAAATTCAAAACATTGTTCGAAGCTCAAAAACCCGATTTTACGGGGTTTTTGAATTTTATAACCTGTCTAAAAAAAGATTTTGATTGCAAGGCAGTCAAAATCTATTACTCCTAGAAAAGTCATTTTTGCAAAAATTCAAAAAAATTTTTTTTGGAAGTACTGCTGCAAAGTTGCACTATTTTTAAGGCTTTTTTGTTAGAGTATGTTTTTCAGCTATGGAGAATCCGATAAAATCATTTTCGTGTCGTGGTTCCACTCAAAAGTACCCGAACTCACGTTTTTGGGGGTGCGGTTATAATTTTGTTACTCACTGTAGGTGTTTACAGCACAAACCTTGTGATTTGCAATCACAAAAATGACTTTCGTCGATTTGCTATGAAATTTTGCCCAACTATGACGAATCCATTTTCTTCTGTAAAATTCTGTGGGGACTGACCGGATACCAACAATAAGCTTTGTGGCACTATCGCAACCATTATGAGGAATAATTTTTATCAGATTAGTATCATCCAACGGCGTTGTGTTATCTTGTGCATATGGTAAAAAATATCCAGATGGTTCCTATAACATATTTCTTTTTTAAAAACTTTTTAAAATCATACCGGACCAACTCCAGAATGCACACCCATTTTATCTACAAAATCTCTAATGTTTGATTTTAATACACAGAGCCCATTTTGCTCATTGGTCCATGTATAGCCTTTACAGTCTTGTGCCTTTTCACAAAATTCACAGCATTCATCTTTTTGGGCGAGAATAGAAACTAGAACGTTGCCTACCAATTCTTTATTTTCGTATCGTACAGGACAAGAGGTATCTAAAAGCTTAGTTAAAATTATTATGAGTTACAAAAACCAGAATGGAGTGGGGTTCTATTAGAGCGGTTACAGTATTCGGAAAGTTCATGAAAAATGGAGCATCTTTTGTCGTGGAAATAACTACTGAATCATTGTAGTTTTCGAGATAAGTGCATGTGAAGTTGACAATTTGAAAGTCTGTGTATTAAAACGAAAACATGTACTTGAATGTTTTCCATTTTTGAATATTAACGTAGGTATACAAAGATTTCTTATATTTTTATAATATAAATATAACATAATATAAAGTATACTGCAATATATAGTAAGACATACAATAATTATTGTTGCAAAAAGTTTCTTGCTCAAAGCCATTTGAAACCGTCTCGGACTATTTTTCCATTCTACGTGTCGCTGCCGATAATAAAAAAGTAACATAAAAACATCGAATACAAACTAACTTATGTAAATTGGCTAGCTTGTGCAAATTACCAGAACATGAACTGTCTCTTCTTCTATTTATCCTACGCCAAAATTTCATGAAATCGAAAAATTTTAAATTCGGACCGGGATTCGAACCCGATCCTTTAAAGTGAAATCCTGTCACACTAACCACTCGGTCATGAAATTTTGTCACCTCTGTGAAAAATATGGCACTATTTTTGCTCGTCTCGACGCATTACTTTTATTTTGCAAAAAATTTTACAATTGAGTTTTGTACAATGGAAAAATAGTGTTTTTAAGGGTGTCGCTCTATTTTTCAGCTCATCTCGAGGGTATCGCTCTATTTGAAGATGCTGTTCTATTTGAGGATTTCTTTTTATTGGATGATATACGGTATTGCATTTGTGACCAAATGTGTGTGCGACTATCATCGCTAACTAATGTAGCAAGAGGAATTTTTTGATACCCGTTTGAAGCATCCGACCAATATGAAACCTTAAATAGTTTCAAATTTAATTTGTAGTAAAAAAATTTTTACTCCATATAAACTAATTCCACCAACATCTTGAAGTTGTATTCCAGCCAATTCGACGACATCACCTTGATAAATAGCATCATCCGGCAAGCGACGAAAATTTTCCGAAACAAGGAATGGTGTTCTCGTCCTCAAAGTATCTTGCAGTTTTTGAAGTGTTCCTCGACCGGTGATAAATTGAGCAAAGCCTGAACAATTCAAGTTTTAATATACAGTAGTGGTCAAAACAGTTGAGGCAAACAAATTTTTATAGAAATCAACAATAAATTACAGACAAATGTTTTAATTGGTAGTTTGATGTTGCAAAATTTGACAAACTTTCTTATGTTTTTGAGGATTTCTCCGGAAATACACAGCCAAATCTGATAGTTTTGGTGTAATTAAAAAGCTGAATTTCGTAGCAATCGAATGACACCAAAATCATGCCATAACTCTTTCGGGTTGAAGAGTTATTGCATAATTATTAAAAAATGTCAGTTTTTTCGACATTTTTAAAAATAATTATGCAATATCTCCGCAACCAGAAAGAGTTATGGCATGATTTTGGTGTCATTCGATTGCTACGAAATTCAGCTTTCTAACAACACCAAAACTATCAGGATTGGTATATAAATCTTTAACTTTTGGCTCGATGCTAGCTACATGAGGAGGGGGGGGGCAGTCCCCCGTTGATAATGTATAGGGGACTGTCACTTCCCAATGCGTCGTATTGGAAAAATTTTAAAGGACCCAATTCGTGTTTGGGTATGAAAAACACTTAAAACACGAATTCAATTCCTATTTTTGGTTCAGTCCCCCCTTACCCATGTATGTCCACGACCCATTTGATTTCGCATAGGGTAACATATGAGAGCTTCAAATGGTGCGATAGTACTTAGCGTCCATTTGTCCTTCTATTCGCACCATAGGTCCCATTATTTGGTAATGAAAACAGTCTTTAGATTTTTGCCTCAAATGTTTTGGCCACTACTGTGGACAAATTTTTGACACTTACCATTTGGGTAGAGTGGGTAAAACTTCTTATCATAGACATATCTGGGAACATACCATTTCGAATTTGTATCTCGTACAACTGGAGATCTATAATATAGATCACCAGTAAGCATCGAAACGTTTTCTAAATTTTATAGAAAAAAATCTTTGAGCAAAAAATACCAGATGAAACAGCACATAATTTTTCAAAACCTGAGAGATTTACTACCGTATCACTATCCACTTTTAGCACACAGTCTGCATTGGGGCAATGTTTGATAACATATTCGTAATAGCCGTAATTTTTCAGGGACATGTTATAATAGCTGTCATCATAGTCTAATAAAAGAATATCATCGTAAAATTTTCGTTCGGTTCTGACTTGGAAGTTTACGTCATTTTCCTAAACAAAAATTTTAAAAACGCTTTCTTGAATACTCAAAGGTCCCAGACGACAAGTAATAAACGGTTTGAGTGGGATTCAAGTTGCACAAAATTCAAACCTTGTTCGAAGCTCAAAAACCCGATTTTACGAGGTTTTTGAATTTTCTAACCTGTCTAAAACACCCTAGACTCCTTGTTTATATAGATATTTACAGCACAAACCTTGTGATTTGCAATCACAAAAATGACTTTTGTCGCTTTGCTACGAACTTTTGCCCAAGTTTGACGAACCCAATTTCTTCTGTCAAATTCTGTGGGGGCTGACCGGATACCAACAATAAGCTTTGTGGCACTATTGCAACCATTATGAGGAATAATTTTTATCAGTTTAGTATCATCCAATGGCGTTGTGTTATCTTGTGCATATGGTAGAAAATATCCAGGTGGTTCCTACAACATTATGTCCTTAAAATTGTTTAAAAATCATACCGGACCAATTCCAGAATGCACACCCATTTTATCTACAAAATCTCTAATGTCTGATTTTAATACACAGAGCCCATTTCGCTCATTGGTCCATGTAAAGCCTTTACAGCCTTCTGCTTTTTCACAAAATTCGCAGCATTCTTCTTTTTGAGCGAGAATAGAAACTAGCGAGTTGCCTATCAATTCTTTATTTTCGTATCGTACAGGACAAGAGTTATCTAAAAACTT
>JAQGBS010001920.1:0-14288 GCA_034698545.1 Acrobeloides obliquus
TCCTGATTCAGGGAAAACATGTTGGATTTTCGCTTCAATACACATATCCATTTCCCTGAATCAGGGTCAAGGAAGCGTTTTCAAGGCTCGAGAATGCGCGCAATCGATTCCCCGCATAAAATTACCCATAGGAGGTCACTTGTTAACAAAATTTTCTACCCGGCCCTAAGTTGAACTTCCCCTTTAAAGGAGTGACAATCATAGCCTAGGGGGAGACTCCCCCTTGCCGATCTATTCTATCGATAGAATATTTTAAATTTATTACGACCAAATAGCCCGCATTGAAACCAACAATGGACAACATAAAACATAGTATAGTGAAAATTTTACACATCGTATACTGGTTGAACAAGAAAATAATATAATAGAACATTTCATAACATAAAGTTGAAATTCATCGCCCTTAGCTGAATAGAAAAAGATAAAAACGGCAAAATGACAAGATAGGATGGAAGTTTGAGGTATAATTGACTAGTTCTGCCAAGAAAAAAGTTGATCCAAGAGTTTTTAGTGGCTATAAAACAGTAAAAAGCGAAGTATTCGAACTTTTGGAACACATGTGGGTACATGGCCTGTCGGAAAATTGAAAAAAGCACAACCCTCTTGTACGATTGGCACGCCCCACAACTCTCGTCGGTCGTAACGACAGCCCAAAAAGAGTTGTCCCCTCCCCCATCTGTCCCGGCACAACCTCTTTCCTCTCCCTCCTCTGGCACAACCCCTTGACCCAGTGTCGTATCATAAAAATCCGAAAATGTTTGATTTTCGCTTCAATATACCCACTCCGTTCCCTGAACCAGGGTCAAGGAAGCGTTTTCATGCTTCGGGAATGCGCGGAATCGATTTCTCACACCCCCAATAGGGTCATTTTTACGAAAAAATTTTTTTCTCCCAAATGTTTGCAAAATGCATCCCTCCCCCCCTTTTCAGTGAAGTAAGGGTGTGATTAATTACCCCTTAAAATTGTCAAAAGTCGAAAAAATCATCCCCCTATGATTTTAACCAAAATTGTCTAAAAATTTCCATTTTTTCAACTAAAATCTTAATTTTCTGAGTATACTTGCGTTGCCAAATGCTCGTTACCAAAAGCTCTAGTACCTCCATAAAATAGGGATCCCGAAGAAAAAATCTTGATTTTCGGGATCCCGACATTAAAATCCCGATCCCGTTTTTTCGATCCCGAAAGAAAAATTCCCTATCCCATCTACCCTAATTCTTACCTCAACCGATTGGCTTTCTTCGCTCGGCGGTGTAGGATTCCAATGTGTGATGATTTCACTGTGATGCTGTCGTGTTGTAAAATTACTTATCCGTCTAGGGCGGAAAACAATCTCCGGTGGTTCTTGAGTCTGTAATGAATCTCTAGATGGAAGATTTAACAATAGTCTTAATTCTGTTCGCATGTGCCGCTTCATAGAGCTATTCACACGGATAAGTCCACCTTCAACCATTCTTCTCCGTAGAAGTGATGTTTGAGGGACTTCCAAAGTTGGGCTTGTTGGGCTGCGTTTCATTTTCGTGCTGACTGATTAATACTCGAATACTTCGTCTTACAAGGAGTAGTCGCAAAGTGTCAGTCAGGGATTTTCAATATTTCGACACAAATCAATAGATAACATGATCATATACACGCTGTATACAAATTTCTTTCGCATACGAGGTTTCAGAACATAAGAAGTGCTTCAAAGAAATTAGTCACTATATATAAAAAGTTAAGGACGAGGCTGGGATTCGAACTCAGATCATCAGAGTCAAAGACGAAAGCGCTACTGAATGCGTCACTCGTGCTTCGAATCATCGTCTTATAACTTTTATTGTGTACTTTATCTTTTTTTACCAATAGCAACGTAATCAAAAAGATAGATAAAGTATAAAGTACACAATAAAAATTATAAGACGATGATTCGAAGCACGAGTGGCGCATTCGATAGCGCTTTCGCCTTTAACTCTGATGGTCTGAGTTCGAATCCCATAACTTTTTGCATAATGGTTAATTTCTTTTAAACACTTCTTATGTTCTGAAACCTTGTATGCGAAAGAAATTTTTACACAGCGTGTATATGATCATGTTATCTATCGAGTTGTGCCTAAATATTGAAAATCCCTGACTGACACATCGCAAGATTCCTTGTTAGTTTTTGATCACAGCTACAGACCGATGTAGATCACGAAAAATAAAAAAAATTGGGTCGAAAAAATGGTTCTAAAAATATTTTAGGTATTAAGAAAATTTGCATAAATGTATAAAAATATTTTTTCATTCAAACAAGTAATGCTCCTCATAGGAAAGGTTTTATAACTCGGTCAAAAGCTCGTTGGAATCTACACCCAATTTTTTGTTTTTCGTGACCTACATCGGTGGTACTATAGCTGTGATCAAAAACTAACAAGGGAATCGCAAGGTCTGCCACAAAAATTTTTCACCGAAACCAAGCGTAAGAGATAGGGGGCAGCTCAAAGCGGATAATATGTCAAAATTTTGGTCCCATAAATCGTTTTCATTGAGATAAAAAAATAAAGTTATAATACAAAAACAAATCGACGTAGCAGAACGTTGAACCCGTGACGTTTAACTGCAAGACGGGAACACATACACTACACCATTGATACTCGTTTTCGAGGGAGAACAAACTTTTGATATATAAAAAAGTAGTTTCTTGAGTTATTTTTTTATCTCGATGAAAACGGCCTATGGGACCAAAGTTTTGAATACTATACCGTTTTTAGATGCCCCTATCGTTTACGCATGGTTTCGGTGAAAAATTTTTGTGGCAGACCTTGCGGTTCCCTTGTAAGACGAAGTCTTCGAGTGTTAAATTACAGAATTGAAGGCTCGGAGTTATTATGACTAAAAATGAGATTAAATATTGTCGAATTTTTTTCAAACATTTTTAGATCGCATTGATAATCAGGCAAAATCAGGAACTAAAAAATCTGTGTATTGAAACGAAATCATGAGACAACAGAAAATTCGAAATGTATCGATCCGTTTTAGACGAGCGATATATAGCTCATTGAATTCCTGATATCATAGGAGCAAGTTTGTAGAACATCACTTTTTATGAAAAACGTTTTATTTCATCAATTGAGATTTTACGCTATGATATTTCTATTGTCATAAACCAAAGCTCAAAAATTCATGAAATAAAGGTTTTCATACAAAGTGTTACTCTACAATGTTGTTACTTGTGATCTCAAGAATTCAATGAGCTATCGCTAGTCCAAAACGGATGGATGCATTTTGAATTTTCTGTTGTCCGATGATTTCGTTTCAATACACAGATTTTTTAGTTCCTGATTTTGTCTGATTATCAATGCGATCTCAAAATGTTTGAAAAAAAATCGACTATAGTTGAAGTAAAAGATCGATAGAACGAACCAAGTTTTTAATTGCGCGAGACAATATCAAAATCTCGAACAAATATCCCCTTCACTTGTCACCCAAGACGATATCCAATCATTCAGGCAGGCTGTGTTTACCAACTTACTTAATGAAAGTTTGAGGGACTTCCAAACGTTTCTGGATTGAATTTTTGAACTTGTTAAAGGAAAATTCCACTCGGAAAAAAGTTGCCATAATTTGTATATATTCGGAAAGTGCAAGAAAAATGGAGCATTTTTTGCTTTTACGCCATGTTCTGAATCGTTGTAGTTTTTGAGATAAATGCGTATGAAGTTTCGTCGTTGTATTACAACGAAAACCTGAATACAGGTCTCAATTCCCTGATCCAATCAAAATTTGTTTATTGACAAGAAAATAATTGGCAAGAGAATTTTGGCACTATTACTTTTCACGTTTATTTTCACGCTTAATTTTTTCATGTTATTTTGTTCACGTTTTTATTTAAATTTTTTCTCAAAAATTCAATTGATTGTGGCCACTCTTATGCAGGATTTATACTTGCCACACCACGTGGCATGCTGCTGCGGCATGCCATGGCACTAGGCCTTTCCTTACCGGCCCTTCATTACCGGACCTTACCATCCATTCATTAATGGCCTTTCATTACCAAACCATTAATTATCGGCCTTTTATTACCGAACAGGATGCAAAAAAAGGATGGTACCATCCCGGTAGTGTGGGTAGAACCACACCATATTTGAAAAATGCAGTTGAGTGTTTGTAACACCTTTAAAAATTCTTTATATTAAAAAGAAAATTTATTTGGCAAAAAATACTTCAACAATTTATAAAAACAAGTACACCGGTATTATGTTACGGGAAAATCTGATCAGTTCAGAGAAAATCAGATTTTCCCGTAACATATATACAAGGGGGGGGGGCAAAAGTCCTTGCCTAAGGAGCGGCATAGTCTCGCTTAAGGGGCAAAAGTCTTGACATTACAAAAACGTGTTTTCTCGACAATTCTGGACGAGAAAGCACCTTTTCAGCGTTTTTGATAATGTCAAGACTTTTGCCCCTTTGGCGAGGATATACCGCCCCTTAGGCGAGAACTTTTGCCCCCTTGTAGTTTAAAAGAAAAGCTAGACATACAGTCAACTCTCGCTTTAAGCCCTTCCCCCGCCAATTCGTTTTGAGTCCCCCCTCTTCCGTTAGATTCGAGCGCGAAATTTTTTCGTTTTTTATATAGTTCTGATTTTCTTTCAATTTTTTATTCGTTCTCATTTTTACCCAATCTTGTTCCATTTTAGCGTTGAAATGAAGATTCAAAAAAGGAAACAACGCATTTTGTTTAAAACGAAGGTGGAGATTATTAGAGAAGCGGCGACCAAGAGCATCTAATTCTTGGCAAAAAAGCATGGCATTACGCGCAAGTCCATTTGACGAATTCTGGCCGACAAGGAGCAGATAATTAAAGCGGTTGAAGACGAGATGTGCGCTAAACGGGCGCACCTGTATCCGGCAAAGCACGAAGATGTGGAAGTGCGATTGCTTTCGTGGATGAAAGACGTGTTTGGCCGGAATATTCCAGTTTCCGGCGAAATGTTGAAGGTCGGATGTTTTTTTGTTTTGCTTTTTTTAACTTCGCCGTCATTTTTAGGAGAAAGCGCTTCAGCTAGCTAAAAGCTTCGGTTTAAACGACTTCAAGGCTAGCGACGGATGTTGACTTGCTTCAAAAGTCAGCACACAGTCTGCTTGAAAAGAATCCAGGGTGACTCGAGGAATATCGACCTGGACGTGCTGAATGAGTGGCAGTGAACGGTTTGGATGTGTCTCTCGAGCAGTTTTCTCCCGACGACGTCTACAACGCCGACGAATTCGGCCTATTTTGGCAGCTTCTATCGAACAGGACGTTGACATTCAAATGTGTGTTTTATTTGTTATGCTTTAAATCCTGTTTTGAAAACAAGCGCTGTACGTCCGGAGAGTTAAGCAAGGCGAGAATAACGGTCCTGGTTGGCACGAATATACGCGGCATCGAGAAGATGCCTTTGTTCTATTGTATTATTTTTCAGCTAGTATACGATGTGTAAAATTTTCACTATACCATGTTTTATGTTGTTTATTTCAATGTGGGCCATGTATCTTAGTAAATTTGAATATAAAAATCTTTATTTGAACGTTTTTAATTTAAAAAACGACACACTTTAAAAAATGTTCTTTACGCGCTTCCAAAGTTCGCATAAATGAGTTTGTAAAAAACTCGCTTTAAGCCCCCCTCCCTTGGGGGTTTAAAGCGAGAGTTGACTGTATTATACTTTTGTAAATATTAAATAACACAATTTTTAGCTCACAAATTTATTTAATTTTTAATGGATACGCTTTTTCTTGGCCCAAACTCTCTATATCCACAAATTTCTAAAGCCGTAAATGTGGAATACAATGAAGATCGAGGGAGACATCTGATAGTTAGAAAATTATTTCTCTCCATAGTTTACATAAAAATTTATTTTTAGGCTGTTCAAAAAATACCATCCGGATCAGTCATATTGATAAATCGATGTAAAAGTATAGTTGTGGCTAAACGGCATCTTCACTGTCGTAGATGTGGAAAGTTTTTAGAACAGAAGTTTTTAAGGTAATTAATAGGGTTGTGGAGAGATTTTTGAATCAGTTCCAAAAAATCGAGATCAATATTTTTGAGACCAAAAATTTACCATGGTTTCCCCTACGTTTTTTCCAACAAAATTTTGGGCAAAAATATAACACATGTGTTTTATACATGGGCAAGATGGGGGACAGGGTTGCCAGATGAATTTTTCAAATTTAAGTTTCTTGAAGCCAAATTTAAGTAATTACTTAAATTATAACTAGTTTTTGGTCTCAAATTGAAGTAAATTACTTAATTTTCTCTTAAATTATAAGTTTTTTGGGTCAAATTTAAGTAAAAACGCGACAACCCTGGGGGGGGGAGAGGAGGAGCGTCCGATGAGGGGATCCCGCCAGGCTAAGTTGGCGACCTTTTTTTGATCGATGTGCTTGCGCATCGAAATTTCCTTAAGTAAAATCTTTATAGGCAAGAAAAAAACCAGGCGAAATATTTTTTGAAAATACTCGCTTTTAATCTGAAAATGCTCTGAAGATTACAATTTTGGTGGCAAAAATGATTAAAATTGGCAAATTTTTAGTTTGAGTGAGTGTGTCCCCCCTAATTTTTAATCGATGAGTGAGTGGGTTAAGGGGAGGCTCCTCCCCCTTTGCCCACGTATGATCTCTATTTTAGATGTCAAAAATGTGATGAATGTCGATATTGTTGCAGTAAATGCCAAAAAGAATGCAATCTTCTTCATTCAGTAGAATGTGGCCTATACAAAGAAATCTCCCAGCTAGGATTTTGTGAGTTGGCCGTACAAGTTGTGTTACAGTTAGATCCATCTATCTTGAAGAGATATTTTGAAAATGGTAATCTATCTCAACTTGTACAGGAAATCTTATACAGCTTTAGAAAAACCAATATTTGATCGTACACACGTAGCTATCGGATTTTCTCAGGATGATTTAGAGGCAATCTTATCTCTAGAATGTGCAGAAGAATGTCCGGCATCGGAAGAAGATATAAATAAATTGCTGGATTTGATTATTCCTCGGCTCTCAAAGGTATACCAACTATTGTTTTTTATAGGAAAAGTGAAACAGAAAAGTAGTTTTGAAAGGGCGATGCTTCCTAATCCAATTTGATTTTTAGACAAAATTTGATTTTTGGCAAAAATTTGTTTTGAAAAATTTTTTAGTTAACTCTGTAACATAAACGTTGACATCTTTGTCGATGGCATTTGTAATGTTGACATCTGTAACACCGACATATAATCTGTGCGCGAAGCGTGCATCAGGCTAGTTTTTAGAGAAAAAAATTTTTTAAATTAATATTTTCATAAGAAAAATGATATTTTTCTAGAAACTACCCCCTCTCAACGCAATCACTATTTGTTTCACTGCCCCTCGATAATAACGATTTTTCAGTTATCTCATTGGTCCAACACCATACCTCAATCTGACATTCGGCCAATATATTTCCGTGCCTTAAAGGCAATTCTACTCCGAATTCCTCACAATGCATACGCCCTTGTGCCCGAAGAAAATCGTTGTGAAAATCTCTTACGCCCTCATAGTACCTATTTTCCCGGATGGATGCTTCATGAACAAATCCTCTATGCTGTGGGAGTCGTACAAGAAAGCGATCGACCTGGATGTTCTATTATTGATGTAGCTGATGAAGAAAGATCTGGATCTATCATTGGCGGGGCCTTGTTTACAATCGCGGCTATTGCGAATCATTCTTGTCGAGCTAACTTGTCTCATGAGTACGGGTCTTATGACTCTTGAAGCTGCTACACAATAGGGAGGCCACCCACGTGAAAAAATTTTTCTTGGAAATGACCCCTCTAGGGGTAAAACATGACGTTCATAAAGTTGACACAATAAAGTTGAGAACACGAGACACGACTTCTATTTTGTCCATATGACCTAATTCGTCATGGAAAAATTCCTAGACTTTAACAAGCAACGCTGCGCGTAAATTTTGGAAAGGATTGATTGTTTTGTGTCAACTTTATCATGTCAAATTTATCGTGTCAATTTTATCGTGAAAAAATCGTTTCGTGTCAACTTTATGAACATCAAAAACATGTGGGAAATCCGAATTTGACATTTTCGAAGCGAAAAAACGCTTTCCTAGTTCAGGGAAGGCGTATTGTGTATTGAAGCGAAAAGTCACAAAATGCGATTTTTGCCTAAAATTTTCATATCCTTTTGAGTAAAAATGTATGGGGAATCTGAATTTGACATTGATAAAATTCCTCAGATTCAAGAAAAGCTGTATATCGACGCGTAAATTTGAGAAAATAACATATTTTGGTCTAAAAAAAACGCTTTTTCTTATATTTTATTTAGTATTATTGCGACTTTTTGCTTCAATACACCTTCCCTGAATCAGGGAAATGTCTTTTCGCTTCGCAAATTCGGATTCCCCGTCTGTTTTTACCCCTAGAGGGGTCATTTCCAGAAAAAATTTTTCACGTGGATGGTCGACCCCTATGTGTAGTAGCTCCCGACTCTTTTATCGAAAAAAATTTTAATTCTAGGTTAATTGAAGGGAATTATATGATTTTTCGTGCGAACCGGGATGTCGAAGTTGGTGAAGAATTATGTGATAATTTTGGTCCAAGATTTGGAGTTGATCTATATGCTGACAGACAAGTATATATTGGATTGTACCATAATTTTCCGGCTTTTAGAAAATCTCGTATTTTTATCTGAGAATCACCGGATAATTTTATGCGGGGAATAGATTTTGCGCATTTTCGAGGCATGAACATTTTGCCTGATCCTGACTCAGGCAATCTTTGCTTCAACACAGCGTATTTTTTCCTGATTCAGTGCCAGGGAAAGTATGTTGGATTTTTATTTAAAAATCATTTTCCTGGTGTAATTTCATGCAAGGAATTGATTGGATGCATTTTTGAAGCATGACAAATTTTGCCTTTTTATGCGATTTCCGCTTCTATACATTTATGCCCTCCCTGAATCAGAGAAGCGTTTTTACGTTTCGGAAATACCCGCAATCGATTCCCTCCTCACAAAATTATCCCTATAGGGTCATTTAAAAAAATTTTTTGATTAATCCAGTGGGAAAAAAGTTGCCAAATTTTGTTGATATTTGGAAAGTTCATGAAAAATGGAACATTTTTTGTTTTTACGACATCCTCTGAATCGTTATAGTTTTCGAGATAATTGCGTTTGAAATGTTCAATTTGTGTACATGTTTTCGTTGTAATAAACAACATACGTGGGCAAGGAGTGGGTTGACCCACCCCCATATCGCCGTAAGAGGGTCAAATTTAGAAAATATGTTGCAGTTGGGTGTGATGGACGAGGGAAAAATTGTAAATTGTATCGCAGGTCGGTGCGAAGCGCCGACCTGCGATACAATTTTTTATGTATGAAATGCGATACGTTTTTTTTGGTCGACAAACGTATTGCATTTGGGTCTTCGACCTACCTTCTCCCTTGCCCATGTATACACAAACTTCTTTGAATTTTTGTGGAAAAATCGATTTTTTAAATTTTCATCAAATGAATATTGTAAAAATTTTTTATAGCTAAATGAGACGAACAAAATGACAAAAAAATTATCTAATTTAAAGATTGCTTCGGGTTATTGAAGTCGATTTTTGAGCAAAAAATTCAAAAAAGTTTGTGTATTACAACGAAAACATGTACACAAATTCAAAATTTCAAACGCAATTATCTCGAAAACTACAACGATTCAGACATGTAAAAACAAAAAATGCTCCATTTTTCATGAACTTTTCGAATATCAACAAAAATTGGCAACTTTTTTCCCACTGAACTAGTCCTTTAAGAAATCTCTTCAAGACCGATATGGTTTTACATGCAAATGTGAAGCTTGTTCTTCTGCTGCCGAAAATTTTCATAAAGATTCGATTTTGAATGGATTATATTGTGTTAAATGCAAAGAAACGATTACTATACGAAATCAAGAATCTTCGGAAAAAATCATTTGCCAAAAATGTGATCAATCACAACCACAAACTGTAGTGAGGCATGTCTGTCTTGAACATTTTTGGAGCCACTTCAACTTTTATATTCCTGATTAAACGTGGTCTAAAATCGAAAATTTTATTTTTTGAAAATTTTCCAGAAATGACCCTATTAGGGGGTAATTTTATGCAGGAAACATGTTGAAAATGTTATTTTTGCGTAAAAACGCTCCCATTTTTTAGAAAATCGAATTTTGCATATTAGCTTTTTCGAAATATGTACATTCTGTGTCTTCAATGATTGATTTTCTAAAAAATGGAAGCGTTTTACGCAAAAATAATCCCTCCAGCGTGTTTCCCGCATAAAATTATCTCTAATAAGGTCATTTTTGAGAAAATTTCAAAAAATAAAATTTTTCGATTTTAGACCACGTTCAATCAGAGATATAAGAGCCGAAGTAGCTCCAAAATGTTCCTTTTTGACGTCGATTTTTAGGGATCTATCCAGATTACAACCTGACTACTGGGTAGATAAAGAATTGGATGAATTTTATCAGTTTTTTGTTGACGCCAAAACCATTTTCCCATGTGGAAATCTTTTATTCGAACAATTGACACATCTCTTGGCGTATAACTGTGTTCTAGAACGTGAGTTTCAAATGGTCCACCTCTCCCAAAAGTTTCTCTGTGAAACTGTACAAGTGGGTAACGCGCCAAAATTCCATGGCCATAGCTGATTGGGGGCACCCCCTCCCGATATACATCTTATAAGGAAGAAATCTAAAAAATGAAACAATTTTCCTAATGCCCAACTTTTTTTGAATTTTTTTCACAAATAAAAAAAGGTCCTTCATTATGATTTCTCATAAAAATGACCAAAATTTTCCATTTTCAACAAAAAAAGATTTTCGAAAAAATATTTAAAAAAACATAAGGGGGGACCCTTATGATTTTGGGATCGGGGCCTTCCCCAAATTTTTCGCAGCTCCTAATTTCCATCTATAGCCTATTTTCACGAGAAGATTGAAAACATGTTGGCTCTCTGTGGTGCATGAGCAACAGGGCTGCGTCGTAACAAAGTGAGGGGGGGGGGGGGGGAACAGGCAGTATGTTCCCGAATGGTTGGCAGCATAATTATTATTCTTTTTTAAATGACACAAAAATGCTTTTCAGGAAAGGGAACTTTTGATTTTTGGGGCCAAAAAAATTCTTTTTGCGTCAGTACATGGAATCCATTCCCTGAATCAGGGTCGAGGAAGCGTTTTCGTGCTTCAGGAATGCTCGCAATAGATTTCCCGCATAAAATTACCTCTATATGGACCATTTTTAGTAAAAAATTTTCCGGTCCCAAAAATCACAAAAATGCACTTGTTTTTTCTCATTCTTTTAATATTATCTACTTTAGTACAATTAGAAAAAGCTGAAGATTGCCTAAATTACATCAAAGAAAGCATTGAAAGACGGATAGGAAGAGATTCAATAGAGTATGCAAATATCTTATTAGCCTATGCCGCTTTGTACTATGTTTGGAATTTGTGGCTACAACAAGAGGGGTTAGTGGCACAGATGGCCAAATAGAGGGAGTCCGCCTCTCGGTACTATCCCTTTCCCTCCTGGGGGGGGGGGGAATTTTGCATATGCAGAATCCTCCTCTCCAGGCTGAAAACAAAAAAATCAATTTTTCATCTTTTTTAGGCTTTGGTTTAGGCTAAAGGCTTAGGTCTAATTTTAGGCCTAAGTCTAAGCCTTTAGTTTAAACCAAAGCCTAAAAAAATATGAAAAGTTAATTTTTGTTGGTTCCTTGCCAGACTCCCCTCTCCACCACTGTTTGGCCACCTATAGCTAGATGTGTTTTTATTCAAAATTTCAGTGATTAAAAAAATTTCTTTTAGAAAATTTTCGAAAAAGCATTTTGATCAAGTTGGGTCATATCTTAAAGAAGCCGAAAACCTCCACCATGCTCATGTTTCTCCAAAAAGCTATCGATATAAGCTGATAAAATGGCTAAGGGATAGAAACCAAGAACAATTAAAACATTAGAAGTGATAGTTAAGAAAGACTATTGTGATATTATATATATACAAGATGTGATAATAAAGGATTTTAGAAACGACTAGATATTCGGTTTCTTTGATAGCCTTCATATCTCACATCATTCACATCATAAGGGCTTATACGGGTTAGGCCATTCCATCTAAAGAGATTTCGCGTGTACCTGAAAAAAAATTTTATACGCCCAATTTCAAATTTTATTTTCAAAATTTAAAAAAAACAAAGGGAGACCATTTGATGTTTTAAGTTTCAATCGAATTTTTGGGTCGTGGCAAAGGTCCCTATCAAGGCTGCAGCGGAACTATAGTTCCGGTTCCGTTAAATTCCGGCCTTTTTCTCGGTTCTGGGTCTGTATTCGACGATTCCGGTTCCGGCCACTGAACCTGTTCCGCTACAGCCCTGGTCCCTATGCCGGTTGGGTTTTCGGATTTACGACCTCTTATACACTCAGTGATATAACTAGGAAATTTTTTCGAAAATCTGCATTTAAAATTTTTATCATTTGAAACATACATATTCGGATAGCCCTTATATGAGTTTGAGTTCAATGTTTTGTCGAAAAAATTTTTAGCCTCATCCCTTGTCTGTAGGGTCAATAAACATTAAAAGTGAGAAAGTCAATTTTCCAAAAAACCAAAAAATTTTCGCGCGCAAACGATTCCTCAGAAAATTTGGTATGGAGGACAGAAACATCGCGAAGCTCAAAAGTGCGTAGTTTTCTCGGAAAATGGTCTCAAACTTTAGGCTAAGTTCAAAAAAACGAAAAAAATCGCTTTTTTGAACTTAGCCTAAACTTTGAGGTCATTTTCCGAGAAAACTACGCCTTTTGAGCTTCTCGATGTTCCTGCTCCTTCATACCAAATTTTCCGAAAAATCTTTTGCGCGCAAAATTTTTTAGTTTTTTGGAAAATTGACTTTGTCACTTTTAGTGTTTTTGACCCTACAGTCAAGGGGTGAGGTCAAAAAATTTTTTCGACAAAAAATTGAGCTCAAACCCATATATATAGGCTATCCGAACATGTATGTTTCAAATAAAAAAATTTAAATGCAGATTTTCGAAATCCTAGTTATATTACTGTGTACACTTGTGCCTAGTGTTACAAATTACTAATGATTACCATTTTGGCCAATCTTGTGGAGCATATCTTGACAATGTGCCTTGATAGATTTTCGTCTCTGGATGAGGTCGAGCGTACTTTCTCAAGTCGTCTGGATAATGATACGCCTGCCTTTTATACACCGTAATTCCAGCATTGACAGTTGTGAGAGCTAAGTTTTTCATGAAACAAATGTTTAAAAAATCGTAAAACAATTTATTTTTCAGGGAATTTGAAATTGGGCAAAAGTTTTCGGACCAGACTGGGACTTGAACTCGGACCTCCTCTGGCTATCGTCCAAGTGTACTACTATTGTGCTACCGAGACCTCCAACTGATGCCCGTTTTCTGGTGAATATTTTCACCAGAAAACGAGCATTATTCACCAGAAGACGGGCATCAGAGGTTTCAATAGCACAATGGTAGTGCACTGGGATGGTAGCCAGGAGGTTCAGGCATAGGTTACCAAGGGGGGTACAGTACCCCCCCCCCCCTCACCACTCATCCTCAGACCTTTCGCCTTTATAGTCATTCATCCATCCATCATGGGAGTTCATGTGCCCCCCTCCCCAAAATTCATTCATCATATAAATTTTTGAAAAAATCGACCTTTTTTTGGTTGACAACACATAGTCCCCGAGGTAGCTTGTCCCCCCTCCTTGTTCATGTATGCATGTACCCCCCCCCTAAAAGGCCATTCATCTATCCATCCTGAGAGACCGGTGTACTCCCCCTATTGGTGGCCTATGGGTTCAGGTTCGAGTCCAGGTTAGGTCCGAAAACTTTTGCCCAATTTCCTGGATTTCCACGTCTCGGCGTGCTAATCCGAGCTCGAAAATTCCCAAAAATGAGAACTAATTTATTTTTCATTTATGATGAAAAAATTTATTTACTACAGTAGCGGAAAATAAAATCCGACCAAGTTTAAATGTCATATCTCCTTCATTTTCAATTCATTTTGACTAAGCGATAGCTCATTGAATTTCTGAGATCACAGCCAATAACTTTGTAGAACATCACTTTTCATGAAAAAATTTCTATGATAGAGAAAACCAGTCAAGACTTTTACCTCTTGGGTAAGAACTTTTACTCCTTGGGTCAGAACTTTTGCCCCTTGGATCAGAATTTTTACCCCTTGGGTCAGAACTTTTGCCTCACCTTGTATCAAAATTTTCCGTAATCCTGTTGTAAATCCGAGTGAAATCGAAATTCACGACTTACCAATTAACAAAAGAAC
>JAQGBS010001921.1:0-14283 GCA_034698545.1 Acrobeloides obliquus
GACCATCTACCTACAAATGTTTATAATAACTTTTTTGCTTATATATTAAAACGGTGTATATTAATGCAATAATAAAACTTTTTAGCAAACATGATTTTTTCTTAAAGGTATATGAAAATAGTACCAGTAGACCGAGCGCCTAAAGTACGGTGGGCATGGAAGGTAATAAATGGACCCCTCTGCCAAGCATAAAATGGGGACTCCCCCACTCACGATCGTCTCCAAAACCTTAAAGGAGGTGACAATCATGGCCTAATCCAAGAAAAAATTTTTTCTAAAAAGATCACTTTTAGGGGTAAAATCATGCGAGAAATCGATTGCGCGCATTGCCAAAGCGTGAAAATGCTTCCTTGACCCTGATTCAGGGAAGATGGTAAGTGTATTGAAGCGAAAATCAAACATTTTCGGATTTTTATGAGAAAACCGTCGATTCTTAAATTTTTCTAGGCGGGAAATCGATTGCGCGCACTTTCAAACCGTGAAAACGCTTCTTTGACCCTGATTCAGGGAAGAAATTGGTGTGTTGAAGCGAAAATCAAACATTTAACAAATGTGAAAAATCGATTGCGCGCATCGGGGAAACAACCTGATTTTTGCGAAAATTGATGTTTTTAAAGCAAAAAAATTGATTTTCGCTTTAATACACCAATTCCTTCCCTGAATCAGGGTTAAAGAAGCGTTTTCACGATTCGGGAGTGCGAGCAATCGATTCCCCCTAGAAAAACCTAAGAATCGACGGTAAGGGGGCAAAGTGATAGGCGCAAGGCAAAATTCAAAAAATCAGGGAAGCGTTTTCAAGCTTCGAGAATGATTGCAATCGATTCCTCGTATGAAAAACTCCTCGGGTAACCTTTTTGATCACCTAGCCCTCTTGTACGATTTGGTGCTAGGCACACTCTAACAAATACCCCACCAGAATTTCAAATCGAAACTAAGTGGCTCATTTTTAAACAAAAAGTTAGGTGAACCAGCAGTGTGGAGCTAGGTGAACCAACCCTAAATAAGTTCGCCCTAATATGAACTGAAGTGTGGGACTGATCAAAAAGGCCCATTAGGGAAAGTTGTTTTTAGGGCAACAATACTTTAGAGTGAATCGACTTTAGTGCAGTTCACTGTAGGGCGAGCTTATTTAAACCGAATTCTCCTAGCGCCGTACGATTTATCGGCAAAAACGAGTTAAAGGTTTTTGTAAATATAAAAAATAAAATTTTTCCTCTTCTGGTCTCGTCCTTCAAAGCCTCTACAAAATCAACTGGTTTTTGCTAAATCATTAAAAAAACATCGAGCAAAAAATGGTATACGGTTGTTTTATGAGCGCGTGGGTACTTCAACCCATAAAAATCTGAAACGATAAACTCGCCTGCTATATTCAAAACATCAGTATCAGATTGAATACCCCCCCCCCCCCATATCATATGTTTAACACGTGAAGGCTTAGTCTGGGCATCTATGCCCTATATTTTTGCACATCAAGAATAAATTTAAAGCCTATACAAATCAAATGTTATCGAACTAAAGACCACTCAATATCACATTACTAATCAGTATCAATCGTACCACAATCAATCGGCTTAAAATAAAAGGTGCGGCAGAATGAACCGATCACATGAGAATATTTATGATCACAATATTATAAAATTTTTTTATTGAAACCATAACAAAAACAACAATTATAAACAAAACTATTCAAAATAACCGCCCTTAGCTTCTGCACAGGCTTTCAACCGCTTTGAAAAATTATCAACAATTTTTACCAACATTTGAACATTCGCATGTGGCCGGTTTATTCTGCCGCACCCTGTAAAAGTGTGACAGAATAAACCCAACCCAATGTTATTCTTGATAAAAGGTTAAACAGTCCAAAAAAATCACATGAATTCTTTTAATACTCATAAAATAAACTCCAGTTCGAGGATAGAATTTTTAACAGCTCCGAACTATTTAGCACAAAAGCTTATCAAAATCACCCCAAAATTATCAAAATTTTAAATTTTTGAAACAAAATAAAAACTCGAGTGTACAAAGAACATCAAAGAGAATGCGCAGGCGGGGAAAAACGTAAATGGTTGATAGAGGAAGGTAAAAATTGTATAAAAAGATTGGACATGGAAAAAAGTGTAGTCCTTTACACGATGGCTTCAACAAAAATTTTCTTTGCCTTTGTTTTATTATTGGGCTATATTGATGCCAGCTTAGCTAGGCCCAATGAAATTGATGGAAGTTCCAAACAATCCCAACTTAGCCTTAAAAAATTGCATGATATTTCTAAGAATTATAACTATCCGGATTACTCAGGATTGGATCTATGTAAATATTGTAATGATGCTGATAATTTGCTTTGGTGCAAGTATTGTAAATCGACAACGGCAAAAGTGAGTCCAATTAAATATTCTCACCATACATATCCTGTGCATCCAAGTCACTCAACACACCCACCCTACTCACCCGACGCATCCAATACATCCAAGACACCCCAACCCATTAGATAAAATTATCAGTCCATACAATCATAAATTTTAAGCCTGCCGAGACAACGACCAAAAAACCAACCGAAGCTCCAACAGAAAAACCTACTCCTAAGAAAACCGATGCTCCCGAGACCAAAGCTCCATCTACAAACCCATCTACCAATGGTCCAAGCCAAAAACCAACCGAAGGTCGAACAGAAAAACCTACTTCTAAGAAAACCGATGCTCCCGCCACCAAAGATTCATCTGCAAATCCAGCTACCCATGGTCCAAGCCAAAAACCAACTGAAGTTCCAACAGAAAAGCCTACTCCTAAGAAAACCGATGCCCCAGCCACCGAAGCTCCATCAGTAGCTCCTTCTAAAAATCCAGTTAGCAATGCCCCAACCCAAAAACCAAGTGAAGCTCCATCAGCAGCTCCTTCTGAAAACCCAGCTAGCAATGCTCCGAGCCAAAAACCAACTGAAGCTCCATCAGTGGCTCCTTCAGAAAATCCAGCTAGCAATGCCCCAAGCGAAAAACCAACTGAAGCTCCATCAGTGGCTCCTTCTGAAAATCCAGCTAGTAATGCTCCGAGCCAAAAGCCAACTGAAGCCTCTCCATCCAATGCACCAAATACTAACATTCCAACTGAAGCATCTTCTGAAGTACCATCAAGCGTAGTACCAACCGAGAAGCCTTCGAATGCACCACCAGCCAGTGAACAACCTTCCGAAGCCCCATCTACAAATCAACCAAGTGAAACATCTACTCGTCCGACGCGGCCAGTGCCACCAAGCAAGCCAACTCACCCGCTACATCCTAGCCATCCGACGCATCCACCACATCCTAGCCATCCAACGCATCCGCCACATCCTAGCCATCCAACTCACCCAGTGCATCCAAGCAAGCCAACGCCACCTAAACGTCCAACACGACTAATACCTTCTTAGTTTATTGTATTTTTTTATGTATATAAAAGTATATTCAAGTAAATTTTGCGCCAGACAACTAAAATGACTCATACAAAGAATGCCTGATTACAGGCATTCATATCTTTCAGAACAATCTTTCTCACATCTGCTAAAATTTGATATCCTACTATATTAAAAAAAGGTTTGTATGTTTGTTTGTGCAGACGATCTCGGGAACATTTGATTTAAACCCTCGACGCTAAAACAAAAGTTGTAAGGAAAGCTATATGAGAGAAGACGATTGACACCAAAATCATGTGATGCAAAAAATTTTTCACTTTTTTGTGTTTTTTTAATATTTCTATGATAATCGATTGTGCGCATTCCCGAAACCTAAAAGCGCTTTCTTGAACTTGATTTGGGGAAGGTATTATCAAATCGTGTAGATGCTTTAGACATTGAAGTGACCCATTTTGATGTTTTTTACACTTCAAATTTTGATGTGTGCTTTTCCACCATTTTTGGGCACGTACCAATCAAAAATTCGAATTTGTAAAATTTTCAGCTTTTGTTTCCCTAGATCCCCCCTTCGTTTGAACCAAAATTAAAAATCAAGGAAGCATTTTCAAGCTCTGAGAAGGATTGCAATCGATTCGTATTACAAATAAACTCCCATGGTGGCCTTTTTGATCACCTAGCTCACTCGTACGATTGACGCTAGGCACACCTTAACAAACACTCCACCAAAATTGTTATGGTGTAACGCTAGATGAATTCGCTTTAAGGCTGCGTTCAACCATGTCGAAAAAGTTGTTGAAAAGTTGTCGAAAAATGCAACTTTGTCTGATTTTCCATAAAATCGTGTTTATTGAAACGATTGGTTATAAAGCACACCAACATTTTTGATATGCTTGAACGCAGTCTCAACAAAAAGCGATGCATTTTATTGTTAAAATGTATCATTTTTTAAATAAAAGCATAATTTTCTAAACATTTTCAGCTTAAAACAGCCATTTTCAAAAAAAATTTCGCCTGTGGCGCAGTTAGAAATTTAAATCGGTTACTTGGTGTGCTTTATAACCAATCGTCTCAATAAACACGATTTTATTGAAAATCAGACAAAGTTGCATTTTTCGACAACTTTTCAACAACTTTTTCGACATGGTTGAACGCAGCCTAAATAAGCACCCTAAAGTGAACTTGCCCTAAAGGCAACTTGCCCTAAGTGAACTCGCTCTAACGTGAACTGAGATGTGGGACTGATCAAAAAACCCATTAGGGAAAGTTGTTTTTAGGGCAAGTATACTTTAGGGTGTAAAATCAAGTTTAATACCCCCATATCATATGTTTAATCTATGCCCTATATTTTTGTACATCAGGAGCAAATTTAAAGCCTATACAAAATCAAAGCTTGTCTAACTAAAGGCCACTCAATATTATACAACTGATCAGTATCAACTGTACCATAACCGATCGGTTCAAAATAAGAGAGCAATGTTCTTCTTGATAAAAGATAAAACGGTCTAAAAAATCACATGAATTCCTTTTACTACCCATAAAAACAACTCCCACTCGAGGGGCGAACTTTTAAGAGTTCCGCAAATGAACTATTTTGCACAAAAGCTTATCAGGAAACCACCCAAAAATTATCAATATTTTTAATATTCTAGACAAAATAACGACTCGGGCGTACAAAGAACGTCAAAAACCATGCGCAGGCGGGAAAGACGTAAATGGTTGATGTAGGACGAGAAAATTTGTATAAAAAGATTTGGAGTTGGAAAGAAAAGTGTAGTCCTTTACAAGATGGTTTCAACAAAAATTTTCTTTGCTTTTATTTTGTTATTAGGCTATATCAGTGCCAGCATAGCTAGGCCTGAAGGTGTTGAAAATTCCAAAAAATTTCGTCCTAGCCTAAAAAAATTGCATGCCATTTCCACAGATTATGACTATCCAGATTACCCAGGATGGGATCTATGTAAATATTGTGATGATACTATTGAATGGCCTTGGTGCAAGTATTGTAAGTCGACAACGGCAAAAGTGAGTCCAATTAACATTCTCACCATACACATCCC
Source organism: Acrobeloides obliquus (assembly GCA_034698545.1). Lineage (NCBI taxonomy): Eukaryota > Metazoa > Nematoda > Chromadorea > Rhabditida > Cephalobidae > Acrobeloides > Acrobeloides obliquus. The sequence continues at coordinate 5,440 of JAQGBS010001921.1, forward strand.
CCAATATATCCAAGCCACCCAACCCATCCAGTAAAAATAACAATCCATACAACCATGAATTTTAAGCATACCGATGCACCGACCGAAAAGCCAACCGAAGCTCCAACAGAAAAACCTACTTCTAAGAAAACGGATGCCCCAGCCACCGAAGCTCCATCTGCAAACCCAGCTACCAATGGTCCAAGCCAAAAACCAACTGAAGTTCCAACAGAAAAGCCTACTCCTAAGAAAACCGATGCCCCAGCCACCGAAGCTCCATCAGTAGCTCCTTCCGAAAATCCAGCTAGCAATGCCCCAAGCCAAAAACCAACTGAAGCTTCAACTGTCCCTCCCTCTAATGTGCCAAATACTAATGTTCCAACTGAAGCAGCTACCAAAGTACCAGCAAGCGTAGGACCAACCGAGAAGCCTTCGAACGCACCACCAGCCAGTGAACAACCTTCCGAAGTACCAATTACGCAACAGCCGGTAGAAAAATCTACGGTTGTACCAAATGATCCAACTCGACAGCCATCCGAAGTACCAATAACAAATGTGCCATCTGACAAGCCTTCTGTAGCTACGGTAACAAGTTTGCATTCAGAGAAGCCATCTGAAGCTCCAGCTCCAAGTGAAGCGCAAAGTGTCCCAACTCAAAAACCATCCGATGCTCCAGTACCAAGTGAACAGCCTTCTGATGCTCCAGTAACGAGTCAACCAAGTGAGCAACCATCAGAAGCACCAGCCACCAATGCTCCATCTCAAAAACCATCCGAGGCTCCAGCGCCAAGTGGACAACCGTCTGAAGCTCCAGCACCAAGTGGGCAGCCATCCGATGCTCCAGCGCCAAGTGGTCAACCTTCTGATGCTCCAGTAACGAGTCAACCAAGTGAGCAACCCTCAGAAGCACCAGCTACCAATGCTCCGTCTCAAAAACCATCTGAGGCTCCAGCGCCAAGTGGACAGCCATCCGAAGCTCCAGCACCAAGTGGACAACCTTCTGATGCTCCAGTAACGAATCAACCAAGTGAGCAACCCTCAGAAGCACCAAGCACCAATGCTCCATCTGAGGCTCCAGTGCCAAGTGGGCAGCCATCCAATGCTCCAGCGCCAAGTGGTCAGCCTTCCAATACTCCGGTAACAAACCAACCAAGTGAGCAACCCTCAGAAGCACCAGCTACCAATGCTCCATCTCAAAAACCATCTGAGGCTCCAGCACCAAGTGGACAACCTTCTGATGCTCCAGTAACGAATCAACCAAGTGAACAACCCTCAGAAGCACCAGGCACCAATGCTCCATCTGAGGCTCCAGCGCCAAGTGGACAGCCATCCGAAGCTCCTGCGTCAAGTGGACAACCATCTGAACCTCCTGTGCCTAGTGGTCAACCTTCTGATGCTCCAGTAACGAATCAACCAAGTGAGCAACCCTCAGAAGCACCAGCCACAAATGCTCCATCTCAAAAACCATCCGAGGCTCCAGCGCCAAGTGAACAACCTTCCGAACCTCCTATGCCTAGTGGTCAGCCTTCCGATGCTCCGATAACAAATCAACCAAGTAAACAACCTTCAGAAGCACCAGCTACCAATGCTCCATCTCAAAAACCATCTGAGGCTCCAGCGCCAAGTGGACAGCCATCCGAACCTCCAGCGCCAAGTGGACAGCCATCCGAACCTCCAGCGCCAAGTGGACAACCTTCTGATGCTCCAGTAACGAATCAACCAAGTGAGCAACCCTCAGAAGCACCAGCCACCAATGCTCCATCTCAAAAACCATCCGAAGCTCCTGTGCCTAGTGGACAGCCTTCCGATGCTCCGATAACAAATCAACCAAGTGAGCAACCTTCAGAAGCACCAGCTACCAATGCTCCATCTCAAAAACCATCTGAGGCTCCAGCACCAAGTGGACAACCATCTGAAGCTCCTGTACCAAGTGAGCAGCCATCTGGATCTCCAGCTCCAAATAAACAGTCTACTGAAGCTCCAGCTACTAACCAACCTAGTGAGAGACCTTCAGAAGCGCCAGTTACTAATGCCCCATCAGAAAAACCGTCTGAAGCCCCAGTGCCAAGTCAGCAGCCTACTGAAGCTCCAGCTACCAATCAACCAAGTGATAGGCCTTCTGAAGTGCCAGTTACCAATGCTCCATCCGAAAAACCGTCTGAGATCCCTGTGACAAGTGAGAATCCAAGCGAAGCCCCATCTACAAATCAACCAAGTGCAACATCTACTCGTCCGACACGGCCAGTGCCTCCAAGCAAACCAACTCATCCACCACACCCTAGCCATCCTACGCATCCGTCACATCCTAGCCATCCAACGCATCCAAGCAAGCCAACGCCACCTAGCCATCCAACACGACCAGTGCCTCCAAGCAAGCCAACAAGGAATCCACCAGAGCCAGATGTAATCAAAGAACACATGAATTGTGAATTCGTCTATAGACCACATGAAGATCCACTTTCAAGGATAAAGCTTATTTGTCAATCGGCGTATCCAGTAGATGAGAAAGTTTAAAAAATTATGTATTTTTTTGTAATTCGTCATAATTTTCAATGAATACGAGTATTTATTATATAAAAATGTTTATAAAAGTTTTTAAGCTTGTATACAAACTCTTATTTTTTGGAGCTCGGATTAACACACCGAGACGTGGAAATCTAGGAAATTTTTTTTAAATTGGACAAAAGTTTTCGGAACCAATCGGGACTCGAACTCAGACCTTCTGGTTACCGTCCAATTGCACTACAATTGTGCTACTGATACTTACAACTAGATTTCTACGTCTCGGCGTGTCAATACAAGCTCCAAAAAAACATTCAATTTAAAAAATTCAATAATTATAGAAAGAATTTATTTCAGTGGTTTCGAAAATTCGTTTATCCTGAAAAGATATTCGCAATTTAAAAAAGCGCAGAGACACGTCGAGACGAGCACTAATTGCAATTATTGCTCCCCAACTTGCTATTAGTACGGCAATTATAGTCCATTTCCGCTGTCAATGGAAATAAACCCGGACGAGATGGCCAAGTGGTAAAGCTCTCACTTTGCACTCCGAAGAGCGAGGGTTCGATCCCGGGGTCGAAATCAGAAATATCATAATTCCAAATTTCATCATACAAACTACAAAAAATCCCAAAGATTGAATCCAGGTTTTTTGTAGTTTGTATGATGAAATCTTGAATTATGATATTTCTAATTTCGGCCTCCAGGATCGAACCCTTGCCGTTCGGAGTGCAAAGAGAGAACCTTACCACTTGGCTATCTCGTCTGGACTTTTTTCCCATTGGCGGCGGAAATGGACTATAGTGCGGAATTAGTGCTTCCAAAATTTCGAGACGCAATTAATGGAGACCCTTACACTGTTTTGCCCAATGAGTTATATTATGATATTTTCATTTGAGGTACTGTCTTTTTTACCGATTATCCGTTTACTTTTTTCATTAAAAATTTAATTAAAACAACCAAAAACCAACAAAATTATAAAACCAAATGATTTTAAACTCAATTTCTCCAACAGCCTTCTATAGCTATTACCAGAGTTTACACAATAACTTGGCTGCCCAATATTACAGCAAATAATTTGACATCGGTCCCGAACACACTCTTGATCACATGGCTGGCATCCATATGAACAAGACGGTTGGTACGCCAGCAAATCTATCACAAAGCATTTATTGTCCGAGCATCCCAGAACCGTACCATCTCGACCATGATAACAGCCAAAGTCACAACATCTACCTCCGCATAAATATTTTCCTGGATCACAGACAGGAAATTGATAATATGGACAAGTGTTCTGATAGAAATTATTCGGGCCTAACAATCCATTTGGAAAATACCGATTAGGATTTCTGGGGTCCGTAGGGTTGTATGGGATTAGTGAAAAGCATTGGTCTGAGTAAAAAATAAGTATAGTGGACAAAACAAAAAATAACATGGAGTGTTTACTTGAGTGGCAAAGCAAAACATTAAAAATGAAAGAATGGCTATTTTTCAATGCTAGAGACGGATGATTGTAAATTGCGATGTTTGCTTTTATCATAGCGTACAGCTTTTATGGGATACATTAAAAGTGTTATTTTTCGATTTTTGTTTATTTTTTATGAAAATATTTATTATATAACGTGCAATGTGTGTCTGTGCCAACTAACTTTTGAAGGTGCGATCAAAACCATCATAGAACTAAATGAAAGTGCGTCCTTTAGGCCCAAACCTAAGAGACCCAGAATGCCGAGTGACCTAAGACACCGTGGCACTCACGACCTAAAGAGTCCCAGGTCCTGGACCAATTCGTAGCTGGGTTCTACATTTTAAACTGTTAAAAATGAAACATATGTTAAAAATGAAAAATATAAAGTTTTGGCTAATCTCAAAAACTCGAAAAAATCGATTTTTTGAGATTAGCCAAAACTTTGAGGCCAATTTCCGAAAAAAACTAAAAATTTTTGGTCTTCGAAATGTAGTTGCCCCCTAGCCAAATTTTCCAAGGAATCTTTTTCGAGTAAAATATGCGCGCGAAAAAATTTAGGTTTTTCGACAAATTGACTTTGTTGATTTTAGTGTTTTTTAACCCTACAGCCAAGGGATCAAAATTTTTCTCGACTACAAATTAAGTTCAAACTCATATAAGGGCTATCATATTACGTATATTTCATTTTTAACAACTTTAACCCGTAAGCGCCCGTTGACTTCCTGGTCGGCAGTCAAAGTGCCATATCTCTGCAAGGATAAAAGATTTTTCGATGCGGTTTATTTTAAAGTTGTTCCCATGCAATGGCGCACGTTTCGTGCTAGTTTTCAACCCGAAGCTCACCCGGCTTGTATTTTTTCTGGAAATGGACATTTAGAGACACGGGTTTTTTCGCTTTAACTTTATACAGTTGACGAGTCGCAACACGCAGTCTTTTGCAAAATGTAGCTGAGACGTTCCCCTAACTCCTGCAAAAAACCATTTTGAAAAATTCTCTGTAGATTCCGAGATATGGCCTTATGAAGTTTTACGTTGTCAAAAAGTAATAATAAACTCATATCTATACGAATATAAATCTGACAGCTAAGATTTTGGTCTTATTTGAAAGCTCGTGTTTCACGAGACCAAATTATAAAAAATCGTCAACTTTTTTGTAGTGCTTTGGCATTAAGTCGATATGTTTTAGTGCCAACACATAGACATGCTTCTACACAATACCTTTGCCTAAGATAAAAAGTGCTCTAACTTTTTTCTGCTTTTTTTGTTGCATAAATCTGCTGTTTTTAGATTTTTCTAGGCGAAAAATCGTTTGCACGCATTGCTAATGGATGAAAACTTCAACAAAAAGATTTCCATTCGAAAATCCACTATGAAATTTTGATGCAAAGTTGTTATTTAGTGCCCAAAGATAGTCACCATTAGTGTAGTAAACTATAGATTACACGGCTAGAAACACTTGCCCCGACTTTCAGCCGCCAGAGCAGAGATATAATTTTTTGGAAAAATTATAACCCTTTTCTACTTCAAAAGGCCATATCTCGGATCACCTAGCTCTTTTGCACGATTTAGCACTAAGCACATCCTAATAAACACTCCACCAAAATTGTTATAGTGTGGCGCTAGGTGAACTGGCCTTAAATAAGCTCGCCATAAAGTGAACTTGCCCTAAAGCCAACTCAACCCTAATGTGAACTAAAGTGTGGAACTAATCAAAAAAGCTCATTAGGGAAAGTTGTTTTTAGGGCAAGAACACTTTAGGGTGAATCGACTTTAGTGCAGTTCACTGTATGGTGAGCTTATTTAGGGCGAGTTCTTCTAGCACCGTACGATTTATCGGCAAAGACGAGTTAATGATTTTTGTGAATATAAAAATTTAATTTTTCCTCTTCTGGTCTAGTCCTTCAAAGCCTCAACACAATCGACTGGTTTTTGATAAATCATTTAAAAAAGAATCGACTAAAAAATGGTACACAGTTGTTTTATGAACTCGTGGGTACTTCAACCCATAAAAATCTGAAACGATAAATGGCCTGGTATAGCTATACTCAAACATCAGAATCAAATCTAATACTCCATATCATATGTTTGATCTATGCCCTATATTTTTATACATCAGAAACAAAAAGCCTACGCAAAAATTGTTTAACTAAAAGCCACTCCATATCACATGCTAATCTGTATCAACTGTACTATAACCGATCGGCTCAAAATAAGAGAGAAATGTTCTTCTTGATAAAAGATTAAACGGCCCTAAAATCACTTGAATTTCTTTTACTACCCATAAAATAAACTCTCACTCGAGGGGCGAATTTTTAAGAGCTCCGCAATGAAATATAAACTGGCCTGGTACAACTATACTCAGAAGATCAGTATCAAATTTAATACCCCCATATCATATGTTTAGTCGTTGTCCTATATTTTTCTACATCAGGAGCAAATTTAAAGCCTATACAAAATCAAATGTTGTCTGTCTAAACATCACTCTTATCACAACAATGATCAGTATTAACTGTTTACTACTCATAAAATAAACTCCAGCTCGAGGTGCAAATTTTTAAGAGCTCCGAAATATGTAGCACAAAAGCTAATCAGAAAATCATACAAAAATTATCAAAATTTTTAATCTTCGAGACAAAATAACGACTCGGCTTACAAAGAACGTCAAAGACAATGCGCAGGCGGGGAAGGATGATAAAGGAAGGTAAAAATTGCATAAAAAGATTGGATTTGGAAAAGAAATTGTAGTCCTTTGCAAGATGGCCTCAACAAAAATTTTCTTTGCCTATGTTTTGTTATTGGGCTATATTAGTGCAAGCATAGCTAGGCCTAATGAAAGTGATAGAAGTTCCAAACAATCCCAACCAAGCCTTAAAAAATTGAATGATATTTCTAACTTTCCGGATTACCCAGGATGGGATCTATGTAAATATTGTAATGATGCTATTAAATGGCCTTGGTGCAAGCATTGTAAGTCAACAACGGCCAAAGTGAGTTCAATTCAACATTCTCATTATACACATCCTGTGAACCCAAGTGACCCATCCCATCCTACTCACCCGAAGCATCCAATACATCCAAGCCACCCAACCCATTCGATAAAAGTAACAATCCATACAACCACGAATTTTAAGCCTACCGAGACACCGACCAAAAAGCCAACTGAAGCTCCAACAGAAAAACCTACTCCTAAAAAAACCGATGCTCCAACCACCGAAGCTCCATCAGTAGCTCCTTCCAAAAATCCAGCTACCAATGTTCCAAGCCAAAAACCATCCGAAGCTCCAGCGCCAAGTGGACAGCCATCTGAAGCTCCTGTGCCTAGTGGACAGCCTTCTGATGCTCCGGTAACTAACCAGCCAAGTAAGCAACCCTCAGAAGCACCAGTTACCAATGCTCCATCTCAAAAACCAACCGAAGCTCCAGCGCCAAGTGGACAACCATCCGAAGCTCCTGTAACAAGTGGTCAGCCTTCCAATGCTCCGGTGACCAATCAACCGAGTGAGCAACCCTCAAAAGCACCAGTTACCAATGCTTCATCTCAAAAACCATCTGATGCTCCAGCGCCAAGTGGACAGCCATCCGAAGCTCCTTTGCCTAGTGGACAGCCTTCTGATGCTCCGGTAACTAATCAACCAAGTAAACAACCCTCAGAAGCACCAGCTACCAATGCTCCATCTCAAAAACCATCCGATGCTCCAGTGCCTAGTGGGCAGCCATCCGAAGCTCCTGTACCAAGTGGTCAGCCTTCCAATGCTCCTGTAACCAATCAAACCTCAGAAGCACCAGTTACTAATGCCCCATCAGAAAAACCGTCTATAATCCCTGTGACAAGCGAGAATCCAAGCGAAGCCCCACCCACAAATCAACCGAATGAAACATCTACTCGTCCGACGCGGCCAGTGCCTCCAAGCAAGCCAACACCACCTAGCCGTAAAACACCACCAGTGCCACCAAGCAAGCCAACGCCACCAAGCAAGCCAACACCACCTAGCCCTCAAACACCACCAGCGCCTCCAAGCAAGCCAACACCACCTAGCCGTCCAACATGACCAGTACCTTCCTTGTTTATTGTATTTTTTATATATAAAAAAGCTTATTCAAGTAAATTTCGCGCCAGACAACTTAAATGACTTATACAAACAATGCCTGATTACCATTCTTATCTTTCAGAACAATCTTTCTCACGTCAGCTAAAATTTGATAACCTACTACATTAATAAGTCAATGTTGAGGGCTTGGGAGAGCTTCTTTTCCTCTACCCAGACAAATGAAATTATTAAAAAAATATATATAATTTTTTGGATTTTTCTAACAATTTGCGGTTCATTATGATGTATCACTTTTTTGAATTTAGTACTACAATATAGATCCAACCTTTATATTCCTTTTTGATGGTGGTGGTTTTTATGCGGAGTTTCGTGATAGTCAACCGTTCTTTGAATGGCGATTTTTCAGAAGATTCCTTTAGTGAAGGGGGCATTTTCTTTGAAGTTCTATCTGGCAATTCTTTTGATGTTCGTGACCTTGATCTTGACTTGCTCAGGAATTTTTTATTAGATTTTTATGCGAATTTCCGTGATGGTCGTCGTGAAGAACTTCTTGACGATCTTCGAGAAGGTTTCTGTGAGGTTCTTCTTGGGGTTCTTGGTGGTGGTCTTTAAATTATTGGCAATAAGTTGGTCGTGAATTAGGATAGCGACTTCTATAGAAAGTTTGATGATAAAGTTGCTGCCGTCTTCCGTATGGATTGTCATAGCTATGAAGCTTAGATCTTGACCTTCTAAACGGAGATCTTTGTGATCTCGTTCGACGTCTTACGACAGATTGTCTGAAGGTTTTTGAATAAATCTGAAGATGAAGGTACCAAGCAAAAAAGTCATAGTCTCAGATTTTTT
>JAQGBS010001922.1:0-14281 GCA_034698545.1 Acrobeloides obliquus
ATAGAAGCACCAAAATCTCCACCACCAAAAATGCCGATTATTGAAAGGCGGGTTCCACCACTACCAGCTTCGGCGTTAGAAACAGATGTTCCAGTTCAGAGAGCGCAGGAGGGTGAAAAGCTTGATTCATTATATCAACAAATTCGTGACAATCTCAACAAGGTGTACGAGCATACGTTGGAGTCAAAGAAGTCCAAGTAAGATTGCCATACCGTTTAAGTTATAGTCTGTTTCAGCGAGAGAGAGAGAGAGAGAGAAAATAAAAGTGCTGCCCACATGGCTCAGTGGATAAGTAAGGCGACCGTCTGATCTGGCAAGTGTTAAACAACATTGGGCCCGCAGGGTCAAAACTTTTGATTTTCAAAAAAAATTTTTATTTTCGGGGGCAAAAATTTTTTGCTCATAAAAATCAAAAATTTTGTTGGCAAGTTTTGACCCTGCGGACCCAACGTTGCTTAACTTGCCAGATTGGACGATCGCCTTACTTATCCACTGAGCTATGTGGGCAGCGCTTTTTGAAACAGACTATACTGTTCTTCTGCACGAGGTTTTCACTATAAATTCCCTGTGACCCTTTGCCTTATACTTGTGCTCGTATATAATTCGTTTCACGAGGACATCAAAAAAATTCCTGGAAGAGTGGTCAAATGGCTAGGGCGTCGATCCATGGATCTGAAGATCGCGGGTTCGATCCCACCAGGCGCAAAAACTTCTCTTTTGATTGAAACTTGCTGAAAATTTTTGCTCTACCGTTTTTTGATGTGGGGAATCCATTTTTGATGGAATTTGGACCTATTTTTTAATGAGAAACCGAGATATAGAACCCAGGAGTGCTAAAAAACGCATTTTTAACACTCCCGGTTTTTCAGTTTCTCATCGAAAAACAGGTCCAAATTCCATCAAAAATGGATTCCTCGCATCAAAAAACGGTAGGGCAAAAATTTTCAGCAAGTTTCAACCAAAGGAAAAGTTTTTGCCCCTGGCGGGATCGAACCCGCGACCTTCAGATCCATGAACCGACGTCCTAACCACTTGACTACTCTTCCGAGAAATTTTTCTGATTTCCTCGTGAAACGAATTATATATGTAATACTTGTTTAGTATCCTGCCCAAAGACTCGACTCCACCTATAGCCCTTTCACAAGAGCAGCATAATGTTTTGGAGATGAACCGTAAAAGACTTGAACGGGAACGTCAACAATTGCGTGATCTCGGGATTATTTGATTTTTCTATCGTCCTTCTTTCATGACTAACCATGTTTCCCGTGTAACTTATCTATTTGAAGTATTATTGTAAATAATGAAAAGCTATTTGCTGATATATGTTTGATAAAATATTAATAGGTTATATAGTCTGTTTCCCGGTGAGTTATACAAAAATTGAGATCATAGGTCGGCAAGGGGGGAGCCTCCCCCTGACTCACGCACGGACCCAAAATTGAGGGGGGGGGGGGACCACGCACTCATGGGCCCAAAATTGAGGAGTGATCACACATAGAACATATGAGGTGGTCCATAAAAATTGGGTGCAGAAGACTACCTCAAGAAAAAAAGGTCGTTTTTTTGGTGGAGGTGGTGGGGGACCACCTCATCGGGGGTCCCCCTACCTTGCCGACCTATGATTGAGATCAATAAAATCATGGCAAAATACTGTTGTCGTGTGCTAAATATGTGTTTGTGATCGTCCCCGATAGTCACTTATACAAGTCGACGGTAAAACTATCGAGTTATCGCCGACTTATATAAATTTTGCAATGCATCCCTGCGTGGTCGTATTAGCAAAAAAAATTATGGCCTTTTTATCACTCTTCACGAAACAGACTATATGAGTGTATTTATTTAATAAAATGATAAATGCTTAACATGAAGATAAGATTAAAAGGCACCAAAGAATACAAATTTACGGATGAAGATGATGGTTCTTCATTTTCGTCTGTTAAGCCTAAAAGCTTGGGTTAAAAAACATTGTTTTAAGGAGAGGAAAATTTATTCTCTAATGATGGGTGCTCGCTATATAGCACGACATTTGCGTACTGTTTCCGTGCTATTTGTCGTGCTGTTTAAAGATATCACGAAAACATAAAACTATCTAGTTATCTTCGACTTATATAGATTTTTCAATGCATCCCTGCGTGGTCGTAAAGATTAGTTCAAATCTTAGTTGTAAACTAATCATATTTTCCCACCAACACGACCACGCAGGGATGCATTACAAACTCGTGCGCTCTTGCTGTTTGCAATTTCAAAACGGTAAAACTATCGAGTTATCATCGACTTAGATTTTGCATGCATCCCTGTGTGGTCGCATTGGCGGGAAAATAAGAACTTGCTCCCGAATTTTCAAGAAAGTGCCTCTTAAATAGCAAGCACCCTGACAAAAAATGCAAATTTTAAATGGAAAGATTTTTCAACAACACATAATAAAAAGAAAACACGAAAGTAAATAAAGAAAAGAAAAATAGCACACTCATTCTATTAGCTATTCACTAATAATACCGATAACACCACAAGCAAGTCGAGCACCAGCATTCCCGGTCTTTTTGCTGTCTGCGTTGTTGCCCATGCCCAAATCATCAACCTTTTCATGTACGACTAAACCTCGACCAATCACGCTGTTTTCACCATTTAATGCAACTTGAGAGTCTTCAACATTGACAGAAGCAACACCATTCGAGCCAGCTTGGATATTTCCAAGATCGCCAACATGGCGGACAGAAGAGTCGGGGCCACCTGAAAAGAAAATATTTTAGAAATAAGATATATAAAAATATATGCACTATCCCCCATACATGAACAAGGAGGGGGGAGGACAAGCTACCTCGAGGCTATATGGTGTCGACCAAAAAAAGGACTTTTTTTACCTGAGGTAGTTTCTAGCCGGCTTCGCCACTCCGAGGCTATATGAATCTTTAACTTTTGGCTCGATGCTAGCTACATGAGGGGGGGGGACAGTCCCCTCATTGGTAATGTATGCTATCTCCCAGGCTGAAAACAAACAAATCAATTTTTCATCTTTTTTTAGGCTTTGGTTTAGGCTAAAGGCTTAGGTCTAGGCTTAGGTTTAGGGTTAGGCTTAGATTTAGATCTAGGCTTAGACCTAAGCCTAGGCTTAGGCCTAGGTTTAGGTGTAGGCTTAGGTCTAGGGTTAGGCCTAGGTTTAGATCTAGACTTAAACCTAAGCCTAGGTTTAGGTGTAGACTTAGGTCTAGGGTTAGGTCTTTAGCCTAAACCCAAGCCTAAGAAAAAGATGAAAAATTGATTTTTTTTTGTTGTTTTAGGCCTGGGGGATTCTGCATAAATTTATGCAGAATCCCCCCCCCCCCCTAAGGGAGATAGTGCATAAGTACCAAACTATTTACCATGTTCTTGGTTATGTGGATTAAAATGGGAGCCGGCCGCCAAACATTGGTTGTTCATATCACCATATTGGTGTACATGGAATCCATGTGGGCCAGGTGCAAGTCCAGAAATTGTACCATTGATCTAAAGGATACACTTTTTACTCCTTTCCATTATCAATGTTTATCGAATGGTATACCGAAACTTTATTTCCATCCATCCAGAAATCAATCGTGCCAATAATTTCCATTCCAGGAGCGGGAAGGGATGGCATGGCTTTGAACAAGTACGCTTTCGCTTTCAATACTAAAAATTATGACTATGTATTAGTCGCGTGTGTGCACGATATACCTTTTGCCGAAGTAATGAAAGGAATTATTAGAGCACTAATCAGAAGTAGCCAAAATTTCATTTTGATTTTCTACAATAAACAAATTACAGTCAACTCTCGATTTAGTGACCGCAGCTGAGAATTTTCCCGCCAACACGACCACGCAGGGATACGTAGCAAAAGTATAAATAGACGCAAAGAATTTTCCCGCTAACACGACCACGCAGGGATGCGTAGCAAAATTATAAATAGAGGCAATTACTAAAAGTAGTAGCGGTAGTAGCGCACTGCTTTGTAGTTTGTAGTCCTATGCGCTACTATCGCTACTACTTTTAGTAATTGCCTAAATACATAGACACAAAGAATTTTCCCGTCAATACGACCACGCAGGGATGCATGGTCGTGTTGACGGGAAAATAAAAACAAGACAGCTCGCGCTGTTGCAAAGAAGTTAGTGAAATTCTTTGGGATTTTTGGTTCTCCGAGAATTCTCCATTACAAATAATGGAAAAGAGTTTAAAAATCAAGTGATAAGCGAACTTCTGAAGAATTGGGCCGATTGCAAGATGGTCACTGGAAAACCCAGGCATTCGCAGACTCAAGGTTCGGTTGAAAGAGCCAATATTGACCCCTCCCTGGGGGTCACTATTGACTAAATCGAAACTTAACTGTATATACTGAGCTTTATTTTCCCGCCAACATGCATCCCTGCGTGGTCGTGGTGGCGGGAAAATCACGCTCAGTACAGTCAACTCTCGATTTAGTGACCCCTCCCGAGAATTTTCCTGCCAACACGACCACGCAGAGATGCGTTACAAAAGTATAAATACAGTCAAACTAAAACTTGATTTAGTGACACCTTCCCTCCGACTCAATTCAGTGACACCCTCCCTGGGGTGTCACTAAATCAAGTTTGACTGTATTTATACTTTTTCAACGCATCCCTGCGTGGTCGTTGTGGCGGGAAAATTCTCGTGAGGGATCACTAAATTGAAAGTTGATGTGTACAATTTTTCAGATGACCTCAAATTTTTAGTTCCTTGTTCTTATAACAATATTTGTTCAAATATACAATTTTTAATAACACATGGTTTTAACGAACACAACAAAGATTAGTTGATTAGAAAGAATATCTTATGTTACATAGTTAAGCGAAAACCGAAAAACATAAGTAAACACTAAAGGGCTAAACTAAAACTAACGAGACGAAGGAAAAAATTGGACAACAAATCACTAAAAAGGATTTTAGAACAGAAAAAGATTGAGAACATGAGTAAAGTTTTAAAACGAGAAAAAAAAGTACAAATGGCGCAGTCGGTAGCGTTGCGGTATTGAAGTTCAAGGGTGTCGGGTTCGACTTTCGATCTCAGCGAAATCTTTTTGCCAGCAAACAAAAAATTATTAAAAAAGGATTTAAAGTTAAACAAGTTTGCTGGCAAAAAAATTTTCGCTGAGGCCGAACCCGACACCGTTGGACTTCAATACCGCAATGCTACCCACTGCGCCATTTGTATACCTTTCTTTGCTTTTAAACTTTACTCATATTCTCACTTTTTTTTTTGTTCGCTATATTTTTGATACGCATGGTATTTATTCATCTAACACGCAAGCTAATGATATTTTTGGCTTATGTTTTGTGAAAATGCGCAGTTGCATTGATGTAACATAAAATGAATATAGGAAAAATTGACTACGAAATTTTTGATAGCATCTATCCTCTATGAACTAGATTTTGACGATGTAGCTATGAAAAAAGGTCGACTCGAAGAAAAATAGTCAACAACTGCATAAACAAATATATATACGAAAATATAAATGGTCACCCAATATTTATTTAGAGTGAAAAACGAATTTGTTTTCCTTGACAAGTAAACAGATTTTACAGGGTGAGCCAAAAAAACCGTACTTTTGCGTTTTTTGGTGAAAAATTTTCAATATTTTTTTTTCAAAAATCACCTATAAGGGGTATTTTCATGCGAGAAAGCGTGCAATTTCGATTTCTCTCATGAAATTTCTCTCACCCTTATAGGTGATTTTTGAAAAAAAATTAAATTTTTTTTTCTCAAAATCAAAGTTTGCTCAAAAATCGAATTTTTTCTCAAAATCGAAATTTCTGCTCAAAAATCGATTTTTTTTCAAAATCGAATTTTTACTCAAAAATTGAATTTTGCTCTAAAATTTTTTTAAATTTTCACCAAAAACGCAAAAGTACGGTTTTTTGGCCCACCCTGTACTTTATTCAACAAAAAAAATCTCGAAATTTAACAAAAAGCCCGTCAAGGACGCTACCTTCGTTTGATAAATTATAGGAATGAACACAATAAGCCTTGCCATGTGTTATGCAACCGAGGGAAGTGAGAAACAATAAACAAGTGAAAACAGGTTCCACCTTCAATCATCACGAACGCACAAAGACCTCATATATGCGTAAAAAAGGGCCGTCCATCAAATATTGGGGAACTGTCCTGTGAATAATAGAGAGAGAGAGAGAAATCTTAATCCCTCAAAACACGTCAACCAAATAAATGCTTATTATCTATTTTTATGACATGTTATTACTTCACGAAAAACGTTGCAACGAAAAGAATCCTTATATAGTTTTTATGCATCCCTGCGTGGTCGTATGGTGGAAAAATCAAGATTAGTACTGACTACTAGTACTACAGGATGTGTCACGAAACTGCAACACTTAATTTTTCAACTAAATTTATTCAACAAACAAATACAACAAAAACAACACAGATTTATTAAAAAAAATCGCTTTAGCGCGCTGGATCTTCGGCTTCTTGCTGTTTTTTCCCTTTTTCGGTTTTCGTTGCTTCCATTCTCTTCAAATCTTTTGATAGTACGGGATACTGTGGATGGTTCGATGTCAAGAAATCGCGCAATTTCACGTGCTCCATTCCTTTTTTCGTGCGCTCTAATTATAGCAGGTCTTAATTCCTTCATTTTTAGCTATAAAACACAAATTTATATCTAAATCAATTGAAAAAAGTATAAAAAACATAGAAAGATTAAGTGTTGCAGTTTCGTGACGCACCCTGTACTATTAGTATTAAAATCCTTATTTTCCCGCCATACAACCACACAGGGATGCATCAAAAAAGCTATATAAAGATCCACGTTTCTTTTCGTTTGAATGTACACGTTGCCTGATTCAATAATTTTAAAAGTTTCGTGTAGCCAAAAAACATTTAGACTATAATTGCTGCCATTTTATTTTTTTGTAAACATTTGTTTCGCTTAAATGATTCATTTGAACTTTCGCTCAAATTTTCGATCTTTGATTTTTTAAAGTTTATATAAATCAAATTTATACATGGATATTAACATGTTAGAAAATTCAAATTTAAAAGCCAATAAAATTCTATCTAACATACAACTTCTAGAATCTATACCATTTTATATTTTCTTTGTGGATGATAATCCAAAGGTGTGGAACAATAGTTTCACAAGTTTTCAAAGACTATTTTTTACTTTTTACTTGGCTTAAATCTGTTTACAAATCACAAAATATGTTTCACAAAGCTCTTACGTGGGCAAAAGGAGTGGGTAAACATTTTTTAGCATGTAAAATATAGAGTGAGCCAAAAAGACCGTACTTTTGCGTTTTTTAGAGAAAATTTTTTTCAAAAATCACCTACAAGGGGTATTTTCATACGATTTTTGAAAATTTTTCACCAAAAAACGCAAAAGTACGTTTTTTTGGCTCACCCTGTAATGTCTAAATAACACAAGAAAAATCTTGGATACATAACGTGAAATTGATTAAAAAACTATGCAATGAAAGGTGTACGAATTTAAACTTTTGTATGTTAGAGTAACTTTTGACCAAATACGTTACTATAGAAACAAGCTTGTCATTTTATCTTTTGTTAAAGGTTTTTTGTAGGCAAAATCTCTATGTTTTCATAGGATATTTTTAAAATTATTTTTATGTAAACGTAGCTTGGGTACAATGAGGCAGTTACAGAAAAAGAAGGGCAACATTAACAAGAAAATTTTCGTGAAAATTGAAAAAGTCTTTATTTTTCTTTATAAAATATGACAAGCCTGTATAGAAAGGGGGTCAGACTCTCCCTTTGCCCATGTATGGTTCTTAGCAAAGAAAAAAACTCTAAATTAAAAAATTGCACGAATAAACGCATCAAGTTAAAAAGCTTCTAATAGAGATCAAAATTATAGCGTAATTAAAAGTAATTTTTGGTTACAAATTAAGATTGGAATGAAATTACATAGTGACCTAAAGTTGAGAAAGTGCAGGGTGCTAAAAAAATCATTAGGTCATTTTGAAAATTGTTCAAAAAATTTTTTCTTCCAAAATGACTCATTAGGGGTATTTTTATGCTAGAAATCGATTGCGCGTACCAAAAACCCTTGAAAACGCCTCCCAGACCATGAAATATCCAATTTTCAAGTAGGAATTCCTACCGAAAATAACTGAACACATACGAAAATCTTATATTTCATGATCTGGGAGGGTTTCCAAAGTTTTTCGATGCGCGCAATCAATTTCTCGCATAAAAATACCCCTGAGTCATTTTGGAGAAAAAATTTTTGAAAAATTTTCGCCAAAAAATTACCAGATTGCAATTTTTTGGAACACCCTGTAATGGTTTCAAAAAATTTTTTGCATAACCATGTGTATATTTTGTTTTAACTTAGTTCACTAATGAAATTCTAAAATATGATCACATTTTAAGCTGAGATTTTAAACTTGTTTTTATATTGAAATGATCATCCTTAAAATGTGATACAAGAAAGACAATAAATGGATATTTAGATTTTACCAAAGGCTATAGTAGTTATATGTTGTAGTATCTATTTTGTTGAAAAAATTCATTCACAATTCCAGTTATGAGCTTTGAAGGGCAATGATATTCCGGGTAAACTCGGAGAAGGGATCCGGGGCCCCTTGGTTACGCCACTGTTACTAGATAGTGCATTAGTGGCGACTTGCATAAAAGAGAAGAACAATTTTCTATAATAGACAATTAGAAAAAAACATTTAAAAGGGCGGTGCACGCTCTAACAATTTTGAAAAATAGATTTTCGCGCCAATAATTAGATCTAATTGCAATTCAGGCAATTTCGTTGAATTTGTGATTGCTTGTCAAAAGTTTTTTGTTCCAAATTTGTTGAAACACTTGAAAAAGCTTTGTTGAAAAAACAACCAAAATTCAAGAAAATTGCCTGAATTGCAATTAGATCTAATAATTGGCGTGAAAATCTGTTCTTCAAAATTGTTAGAGCGTGCACCGTCCCTTTACAAACTCGAAAATAGACGAAAAGTTATACAAATTCTAAATTACCAAAGACATAAATTCAAAAGATTCATTTTATGACAATAGTAACACAAGTAAGAATTAAATGAACCAAACAATGCAAAGAAAAACATAGTTATACAGGAACTACTATAATACAGGAGAGCACCTAGGTATTTAGCGTAGAAACATGCCCGGTTAGCACACATAGATCGAATCCAAAATCACTCGAATTTGCGGTATTATCAGGAAGTGCTGTTGTGCTGCGTGTTTCGTCTTCATCATTCCTATTTATGACTGGATCCACCGGAGCTTCTATTATACTACCACTACTGGCACTGTGTTTAACTAAGTGGACCGTTCGGCTTTTTAGGACAACGAGTCTAAACAATTGAATATGTGTTACACAATTTAGTAAAAACAAATTTTTTAACCTAATCGAAAATAAAAATGGATTTCGTATTTATCTCATTACATCATCTCCAAGTTTTCTAAGACGTTTACACAGATCGAAAAGTTCACGAATTTTTCAAATTTTCATGATTTTTGAAAAAATTATTTTGAGTCCCTCTCCTTTAAAACCAAAAGTTATTCAAAATTTTACAGTTTTTTGACCATTTTTCATTTTATTGATATGCCCCTGGTAATATTTTTGAAATTTTTTTAAACCTACGTTTCTGAGCCAACAACTTGGTAAACTTTCGATGGATCATGCAAATCTTGAGTTATAGAACCATTAAAAAATGAACGACCCTAACAAAAAATGGTTAAAAATATCCGCAAAATAAATGAGATACTTGAATTCCATGACGATGAAAGGCAAGAACTGAATCAGGCAAAGGGATGGCAAAGTCGATAGGAAAATTGAAAGTGAAAGACGTATGCATTAATTTCGATTGCTTAAAATGGCCTTCCAAATTCGTCAATATTACCTAAAATGTTATAGGTTAGCCTTGTGTGTTGCTATACCGTAAAATTGAGGGGTCTCCATTCAAAATGGGGACACTGGACTAATTTTTAACAAATTTAACCTTATTATCATAACACAACATAATCGTGTCCCGATCCAATTGCTTCATCGCCATCACATCCAATTTGGTCTTACTCTCCCACGAGACAACTTTATTCGAATAGGGCTTCAACGTATCAACATCACAAAATCCTGTATTCCTTGACTGGACCAAAAAATCCTCCAACTTTCCAACATCATCAAAACTAACAGTATGGAAGTCTAATTTATCTGCTTCATCACTCTTATACACACCAATGCACACCTAAATTAGCGGGGGTCATCAGAATGCTGAGCAAACATTAATGGAAACCTGTGGATAGTCTGAGGTACTCGTGAACATTAGATGGAATGGGCGTTGAGGCAGCTGCGGGAAACGATCGATTTCGACCTTTTTCAACATGATGAATTTAGATAGAGGTTCGTACCACTGGAATAAGAGAACAGCATTTGGAATGGCGCAACACATAAATAAGTTGTCGTTAAAGGCGTTTCTGTCAACGGAGCACAATAGGCAGTCCCTAAAAGAAATGAGTAGAGAAAAAACGTTTCCCTGAATCAGGGAAAGTGTATTGTGTATTGAAGCGAAAAGTCGCAAAAATACGATTTCGGATTCAAGAAAAGCTGTATATCAACGCGAAAATTTGAGAAAATATACTTTAGTCTAAAAAAAATGCTTTTTCTTGGCAAAAATCGCATTTTTGCGACTTTTCGCTTCAATACGCCTTCCCTGAATCAGGGAAGGCGTAGTTTGTATTGAAGCAAAATTGTGTAGTAGCTCCAAATGTTGGACTCGATTCTAATTAAACAACTGACCTTGTCTCGGGTATACGAATCGTTGCTAGGAGCAACTTTGGCTTGAACTTCTCGGGAATCCTGGTCATTGTTTTTGTAAGCTTCTGTGTAATTGGCTGTTGTTGAATTAGCTGAAGCAAATCATGCCGATACAAATATGGGGTCTTTCCTTGAATAGCCATCAAAACGTTATCGATTATGTACAGCCAACTACAGCGCCTCTCGTGAATCTGAAACAACATTTTTTTCATTTTCCTCTCCCAACATGAACCTACTAAAGACATTGAAGCTTCGTGCAACTCGCCTAAATCCAACGAGTAGATCCCTTCATCAGCACCAACGAACAAATATTGCCGCTTGCTCAGTGGATGGGTCCAAAAGGCCGTGTGGTTGACGCGAAATTGGCAGTTGTGGAAAATATTGAAAAAACAAGCACCCATGGAAACCTGAGGTGTTGGTGGCAGTCCATAGCATGTAGCGGGACGGTTGGATAAGGGAATTTGACCAAGCGGTGGGAAACGAATCTTTACTCCATAACAATCTTTAACACGAATTGAGTTGGGAAAATCGAGAGAAGAAGAACGGTCGGCTTTTATACGAAAATCGGTACGGACTCTCAACGCGTCTTCGATTCGAAATTTTCTTCTGACAAAATCTGAAAAAATTGATTTCAAAGAACAAAATTTTAGCTCACCTTGAGCTGAAATTTTTCGATTTGTTAGAGTCCCAGCTAATTCATTATCGTGGATTACGCCATTACGATCATTTAATAAGGAATCTCCAGAAACAACATCAGGAAGTGGAGGATGCTCTTTAGCTGGGAGAGTTCTTTCATCATAATAGCCTCGGTTTAGCTCTCGGAATGGTCGAGGAGAAGACTCGTGCTCACTGAAGAAAATAAAATTTGTATAAATAAAATGTGTCAGCATCAGCGTCGTAATTTTGATCAGGATTTGGGGAGAAGTTATTTTGGAAAAGTTTTTTAACAAAAAACAGCTCCATAGGCAAAAAATTTGATTAAAAAATGATGTTTTAAAGCTGAAAATGCTCAGTAAATTGCAATTTTTTTGAAAAAATGGCCAATTTTGGTCAGCTTTTGATCAAAAAATTTTAGACTTGGGGAAAGATCCCTTCCATAATTACGACGCTGATCAACATCATACTTATCAGATGGAGTTGAGGAAACAGATTCCCAGCTATATGCTTCATTTAACTCTAGGTTCATACCATGATTCAAAGAATCAGGTTGCTGAACCGCCGCCGGCGCAGCTGATGGTGGCTCTAATCTACTGCTACCTGGATTGTTAACCCTATCCAGCAAATCTCGAGTCAATCTGGAACTCAATGCACCAATGACAAACGGGTGTGACTAAATTTACAAAATGAGAACTAGTATCGATTAGGTATCCCACTGAAATTTTCAAACAATTTTTTTCAAAAATCACCTATAAGAGGTATTTTCATGCAATTTTTGAAAATTTTGCGCCAAAAAACGCAAAGGTACGGTTTTTTGGCTCACTCCGTTAAGAAAAAATTTAGACAGAAATGGCTTACTGAAAGCAACTTTTCGGGAGCAGGTCTTTTCTTTGGATTCTTAGTTAAACAACTCTTGACAAAGTCTTGGAAATTTAGTGACCTAGAAAAGGGATTTTATACTTGTAAAAATAAAAAAATCTACCATTTTTGTTTATCTTTTAGCCGCGGCGATTTGTAACTCGACTTGGTCATTAAGTACAACACTTGCATGGGATGTAAGTCGAATAAAGGAGGTTGTAGTTCACCAAGTTCTATAGCTGTTATACCTACAGCCCAGACATCACATTCGCTACCATAACCACCTCGGCGTTCAACGCTAGCCACTTCGGGTGCCATCCTAAAATTTTTTGGTACTACTAAGAATTAACGAGCCCACTAAACGTGATTTAAAATAAAATTTTTAGCTTTTTTGGAAATGATCTCTCTAGCGGGCAATCAATTGCGCGCATTGGCAAAATATGAAAACGAGCCGAAAAATACTCGTTTTCTATTTTGTAAATGAAAAATTTCTAATTTTGAAAATTTTCGCTTCAATACAATATCATGAATTGGAGTCAGGAAAGCATTTTCAAGATTCGGAAATGTGCGCAATAGATTTCCCGCATAAAATTATCCTTAAGGTCATTTCCAAAGAAAAAAAAGCTAAAAAAATTTTTTTTAATCACATTAGTGAGCTCGCTAATCCTTAGTAGTAGCGAATTTTTGTCCAAAAGTAAGGAAATGAAAAAACATACCAATATGGGGTGCCAATGAAAGATTTTCTTTTACCTAGAGTTGCAGTTATTTGAGCAGCCACGCCAAAATCGGCTAAAAAAAACTTCAATAACCAAAAATTCTCTGCTTCATATGATATATACCTAGTTTCACATCACCAGAATGAGTAAGTAAAATGTTTGCTCCTTTCACATCACGATGAATTTTCCCTCTTCTGTGCAAATATTGAAGTCCTTTTAAGGTTTCACGACAAACGAATGCAATCTGAAGCTCCATAAGAGGGCCAGTTACTAAAAAATTCAAGCTGTTGGAAAATAATTGAAATTGTTTATGAGAAGCAAAAACTTCCCACTAGTGTTGTTCAAATGGTAAAAGTTGATCATGTTTACTAATTTTCCGCAAAGTTTATCAAAAATTTCGTTAAAATTTACGAGCTTCGGTCAACTTAGAAAAATTTTACCAAAGCTTCGATACACTTTACCAAGCTTTGGAAAATTTTATCAAAGCTCGTAAAGTTTACCGAAATTTTGGTAAACTTTGCGGTCAACTTTATCGACTTTTATCAAGTAACACAGTTGAGTAACACACTAACTCACACTGATAAATATCTTGAAGTGAACCACCACTGCAGTATTCCATAACTATCCATAGCCGGTCTCGCCGTAAATAACTTCCATAGTAAGAAATGATATTCGGGTGCACACAATCTTTCAAAACAATGATTTCTTGTTGAATAACGGCAAAATTGTCGCCTGCTTCTAGTTTGACTACCTTTACGGCAGCCAGTTCTCCAGTACGTATGTTGCGACTTTTATATACCTCTCCTAAAATCGGGATTAAGATCAAAATTTGTAACAGTACAGGATGAGCAAAAAAACCGTACTTTTGCGTTTTTTATGAAAATATTTCAATTTTTTTTAAAAATTCAAAAAACACTGGTATTTTCATGCGAGAAATCGACTGCACGCATCGAAAAATCTTGAAAACGCTTCCCAGATCGTGAAATATCAGGGGGAGGGGCAAAAGTTTGGAGACAGACTGACAAAAGTTCGGGGACACTATCACTGTCGGATTTTGCGTTTTTCAGTGTTTTCAATAAAAAAACGCAAAATCAGACAGTGGTAGCGTCCCCGATATGTGAATGACCCCTTATGTAGGTGATTTTAGGAAATTTTTCACTAAAAAAATGCAAAAGTACGGTGTTTTTTATCCATTCTGTAAGAAACTTACCAAAAGTACCACCTCCAACTTTTTGCAACAATTCATAATCTTCAGTGGGATCACTACGCTTTA